>JAPVRG010075725.1:6424-19379 GCA_029783565.1 Rhagoletis cerasi
CATTTATAATATTAGTAGGGATACTCATACAGATATTATTCTACATTGCACTGCTTTTTTAAATAATTTTCTGAATGAATCATATCTTTCAAACTCAAAGTTCGATTATCTTGTATGTAAATTTTGGTGTGAATGTGAGTGTCCGTTGATGTTATAGACTCTTGTAATTCGGTGGATTTGATTAGGTCCCGAGCTATGCAGTTGATGTGGCATCAAAAGTGGTTAAAAATGCCCGGTGTTCATGCTTTCTTTTTTTAATTCTTGAAATGTATACAGTAAAACTTCAATGACCCGGATCAATTATAGCCAGCTCAATCCGAACTACCCAGGAATCTGAATTACCAAAGGCATTAACTCTAGACACCTAACCTTCACTCACCCCCTATAAACCCTAACCATTCGTGGATTCCACGAACATTTTTGAAAATATTTATTTCTCACACATTAATTTAACTTTTCGTTTGTTTTATTGTACATATATGTTTATCAGTTTTTAATCTACAAAACAAAACTATTTTTTTATTTTGCAACAATTCAAATATATATTTTATAAGTCTTTTAGAAGGCCACTCATTTGAAAAATCAATCAAAATCAATCGCGTACTCGTCGAATCGACGATGGTTAGGTGTCTAGGGTTAAAACTATTGAGGAAAAACATCTATACATACATACGTAACTCTTTATTCATTTATTATGTGTGACCTATTCCATGCCATTTCGATGAAAAACTGACTTTGTCGCATTTCACACTTAATAGGCGAATCCCCGTGCTATATAATGATGCAAAGTGAAATATTTCTTTGTTCATTATTGTAGCAATTATGCAATAAAGTGTACATTAAAGACGAAATAAAGTGAATAAGGGAATATCAAAAAATGTTTGTAAGAGAAAAAGCATAAATGTGCTGTATTTTATTGAATTATCGAGCATTTCCTTACGCAACACACGATCCGGATTAGCGAAATCGTGCTCGGTCAAGGGAAATAACGCAAATTTTTAATTGTTTAACTCTGTCCGGATTTCAAAAGGATATGGATTAGACCATATTCGGTTTAGCGAAATTTTACTGAATTTATATATTCATTATAAGTACTTAAATCAAAATGAATTCAAACAGTGAGACCATTTCATATTATTTTATTCACATATTTTCCCTTTAATCATCATAGCCAAATTATATCTGCGAAATATTTTGACTCAAATACTCGTAGATTGCCATCTTATTTAGAAGAGAGAAAGTCCAACGTAAGAACCCCCTATTCAAATATGGCAATTCCCATTTTTACAGCATATTTCCTTTCTGCTGACCAAAAACGACTAAGCCTCAAAAAACTTATCCTGCAATCGCACATTCTCCAACTACCAAAGCACAGCAGTCGCTTGGACGCTATTAAATTCAATCTCGTGAGTGTCACATTCTCGTAAAATACAGAAACAAGTGGCACTCTTTATCTCAATGCAAATGTACACACATTGTTGACACCAATTTATTTTATGTTGGCCATTTATTTACCTCTGGCTTTGATTACAATTAAAAATTCAGCATGACGCTGATATTTCATGACTACGAAGGCATTCAATAGCACCGCACTACAGTCGGGCAGTGTCAACAATAGTCGCCGACTTGCTTGGAACTGTAGTGCCTCTGGTCATATGCATGTATGCCACATGCTTACATACATATATGTATAACGTTAGCTGCATGCCTGAAAAGTGGCTGCAGCGTACACTTTCGCTTTCACCCTACCATCAGCCAACAGCCATACGGACGGCCAGCCCACTGCTGGACCAGCCTTAGGCGACCTACATATTTCGTTTGACTGCCTGCCTCACTGCCTGCCGAGATTTGCGTGTGAAATCGAAATTTTCCAATAAAGAGCAGTGCAGCCAAGCTGTTTTTTATTGCCTTGCATCCATCCGCTGCCATGCATCTGACTTACTGACCGAATTCACGTATGATTTATGCGTGCCTGTGTGAGTGTGGTCTGCGTTGCGTTCGTGCAACTTTGATTTGGTGTCTGCAAAGCGCTGGTAGCGGTTGCAGCCTCCATTGCTGTCCTTTAGCTTTTATTTGATTAATGAAAAATTATACATCGGCTGTGCAGATATGAATGCGCAATGTGCACCCGCATGTGCAGTTTCATGCAAATGAGTCGCTCACCATGCACCGTGCAAACAGATATTTGTCTCCTAAACTAACATTTCAGTTTGGTTATGCACGCCACGCAGTTATGCCTGTGAATTTATGGCAACTGTCCGTTATGCACCAAAGCACCAAATGGTTGGTGAATAGATGAATGTACTGGCTACTGGCCAACATGGCCATTGAAGTTTTGGTGCTGCTATAATTGCAACTTGACGCTGAGCCCAGCGCATAGCCGGTAGGTAATATTTTTTTTTTTGCGCTGCTTTTGATTTGCGCATGCGCAGCGTTTTGTATATGCACTTAGTACTATGTACGTGGATAGTTCATAATTTCGGTTACTCATACTCACAAGGCAAGATACAGGTGGGAAGAGACCGGGGAATTAGGGTTGCCCATAGGAAAGCTAAACATTTTTTTAACAGTTATTTAAGCGTTTTTAACAACGCCTATTAATTTTGTGATTTGTTGCTTCTTTGCGCTGAGTTTGGAGATCAAAATTGATTACCATTCATTCTTCTTCTTGTTTGGCGCTGTAACCGCCTGGGCGATTTTGGCCGAATCCAAAAAAGTACGTCAGTTGTTTCGCTTTTGTGCCAACTGACTCCAGTTGGAAATGCCAAGTCCTTCTCCACCTGAACTTTCCAACGCAGAGGAGGCCTTCCTTTTCCTCTGCTACCACCAGCGGGCTTCGAGTCGAACACTTTAAGGGTGGAGCGTTTGTGTCCATTCGAATGACATGACCAAACCACCGGAGCCGCTGTAATTTAATTCGCTGCACAATGTACATCTTGTTGTAAAGCTCTTACAGCTCATCGTTCTGCGATACTCGCCGTCGCCAATTCGTAAAGGCCCGTAAATCTTCCTTAGAATCTTTCTCTCGAATACTCCAAGGGCCGCCTCATTGGATGTTGTCATTGTCCATGCTTCTGCGCCATACACCAGCACAGACAAGATGAGTTACTTATAGAGCACAGTTTTCGCACGACGAGAGAGGACTTTACTTCTGAATTGCCTACTCAGTCCAAAGTAGCACTTGTTGGCAAGAGTGATCCTCTGTTAGATTTCAAGGCTGACATTATTATCGGTGTTAATGCTGGTTCCCAAATAAATGAAGCTCTCTACTGTTTCGAAATTATAACTGTCAACAGTGACGTGGGTACCGAGGCGCGAATGCGCTGACTGATTGCTTGATGACAGGAGATACTTCGTCTTGTCCTCGTTTACCACCAGACCCATTGGCTTTGCTTCCTTATCCAACTTGGAAAAGGCAGAACATACCTCGCATTTTTTGATACCTACGATGTCGATGTCATCAGTATATACCATTCCGTTTTCCTTAAATTTCGACTTTTCTATAAGGTGACCTTATCCTATGAGAAAGTGCAATATCGTTATCTAGGATATATCGAATCAGGAGCACATTATCTAACTACTACTATTGATTCTTCTGATAAGCTTTTTATAATTAGAAATTTAGAACTAACCTCCGAGCCCTTGGCGTCTTTCGATCGGTGCAGAAGAATCCAACCGAACTGTTTCTGTGTCCGATTCTAGGTCTAGGGCTTCGATTAGGATAGCTTAGTTTGAAGTGGCTAAGATCTAGTCTCTTTGGTGCCTCCATTAATTGATGTTACTTGTCAGCAGACCCACACAAAAGGAAGTTACTCCTCTTCTCAATGTACGAGGCTACCGCGATCTGTTTAAGTTCCATTCTGGCCACATGATTTTGTCGTGTTGCAGGCATCTAGGTGTTTACATCTTCTGACTTCAGCTGATAATTCTTGTATATTGGCCTTGCAGTTGGTTTGCTCAGCCTCTTCCAAGACTGCGAAAATGGATGGAAAGTACCCCTCTTTTCAAGCTCTTCCGCCATCTCATTGCGCGATGTGTCTATATGCCCTGGCACCCATATCAAGTGCAGATTAGGCTGATCTGTGCTGGGGATTTCTACTTTCCCTTCGTTAAAGGTTTTAGTTTGTCTTGTCTTTCTAGCAGATTAAGTCCAAAGAGAACTGCGTTCTTCTCTCTAGCTGAATAGTAGTTTTATAACACCGGCTGCGGTTTGCATTCCCATAATGGCTATGAGCAATATGTTTAGCAGCGTGTTCCTTACCAATCAGTATTTGATAGGCAGCGCGCGCTTAGCGGTGGTATTTTCTAGTAAACAAAGTAAATTCTTTTTGTTCAGCCTTAATCCTCGATCCCTTTCGCTGGTCCGCTTTTCTAGCCTTCTTAGTCTTGCCTACTAACAGCTCACAGTGTCTGTGGGAATTTTCCTGTTTAAACATAATTATAATTTTGCAGCGCCCCTATTCCTTCACATGCCTCGAGGCACAGTTGATTCACTGTCTAGACATATAGAATAGGAGATAGGACTCCAGCTGTGGGGTACCCGTGCTGACAAGTCTACTAGTTGTTGTTGTGACCGCATACACATTTCCCAACGAGTTTTTGGGGAGTGATGCGGGAGTGACAGTCCTTGGCCATATATGAATCTGGGTCGTTCCGGTTACGTAGACCCCACTGTCATGGGAACGACAAGTCTCCTAGTCGATATTCCCGCTAGATCAGCATGCACTACCCTGCATTTCAGCGGCGCTCAGGTCCTGACGAGGGCATGATGTTGATGAAGCCGCCCCGAATGCATTAAGAATTTTCTAAAAATGTTCGCCAATTGACTCTTACGGCATTTCGAGACATGTAAAATTGGTTTTTAAAAAACTCAGAAACGTCGCCTGTATGCACCTACATACATTTTAATTAATAAGGCTGTCAATTAAAATATTTTCAAAAGATATTCGAGTCGGATATTTTAATTAAATAATTCAAACAAGGTTACATTTCGCCTTGGTTGGTTCTTTCCTTTTACAAAGAGTTGGGTATTGCAACGCCTCAACTTTGTCAAAGTGTGAGATACTGCTGATATTTGTGCAAAAATTACTGCGAATATATATCTGCATAAATATAAATAAATATTTATTTATAAACCTGACACGAGTGCAGCCACTTAACCGAGCTTAACCTAAGCTGAGTTGAGCTTACTTGAATTGCCAAAGCCGCCGCTCGAGGACCGATCGTTCAACACGCCTTGCGGCAGCAACAATCGCGCCAACTCAGCGTTGGGCAGTTCAAATTGCTAGAATGCACAGCAATCAGTGCCGGCAGTCGGCGCGAAGAAAATCTGAAAAGCATTTAATTACGAGCTGCATTTATTGGATACCAGCGCAGCAGCTTACAAGCGCGCCTGCAAGCATTTGTTGTTACATATTTACGTCGTGAAGTTGCCACTAAAGGCGTATGAAAACACTGCAACAACACCAACTAGCAGTTAGTCGCGAAATATAAACAAGTCAACAATTTTGCTAAACAGCATTTTTAAATAGATTTGGCAGTAAATAAAAATGGTCAGTCTTGTTTTTTGGTTTTCTTTCGGATTTGTTTTCATAGCTCTCATAATTTATGCAAGCGCGTTTCATTTTCGAGCGGTCACCTTGGTTGTTTGTTTATTTATTGAATTTTTGTTGCTGCTTTTGTTGCTCCTTTTGTTTGGCGGTTGGCAGCAAATAGCCAGATTTGTCATACCTTTTTCGGTGGGTTAATGAGTAAATTGCCTTAATGGCCGCTTTGAGTGCAGCAGTGACAACTTGATTAAAGCATTAAATTGACAGTTGTTAAATATGTTGCAGTGTCTACATTTCAAATGCATGTCTGCGATTTATCAAATTTATTTATCTATGTAAATGCAATTGATTTTTCACTGGCGTAAAGTGAAGTGGAAGATATTGAAACTATTTTAAATGACGTTTCGCGGAAGATTGGATTTGTTACGCCATTGAACGAATTCCGATAATTGTAGATTAAGTGACTAAGCATCTGCGATAAAACTGGGCTTTATTTTATATTAATAAAAGCTTAATTATTTCATGGTAGCATATTTGTATTTTAAAATTTCAAAGGAATACTTTATTGACGAAATTCGTAGACAAATATTCATAGTGAAACACTTGTTGCTCGTAAGCTGGAATTGTCGAATACATTGTATGTATACGAGTATCAATGTAGTACTAACTCTTAAGAGGGCAACCGAATCATCTTTAAAATGTTTAGCTGTGGTTCATTTGATGAAGCTTTTGTCCAAATGAAGGATTGCTAACGGGTGATCTCAGTTTAGTAATGGTGTTCTTTTAGCGGCGAAATACACATATTCTTATTGTCTGTTACGACATCGG
The DNA here is from genome assembly GCA_029783565.1 of Rhagoletis cerasi. Lineage (NCBI taxonomy): Eukaryota > Metazoa > Arthropoda > Insecta > Diptera > Tephritidae > Rhagoletis > Rhagoletis cerasi. The sequence goes on from JAPVRG010075725.1 coordinate 12,802, forward strand.
AGAAGCACATAAAATGGTTTAAAGATCTATCTTCCCTTCTCTATGATGGTCTGCCCATATTGATGGGAATGGTAAGTTAAAATGCGGAAAGTCTACGAACAATAATCGGGTGTTCTAGCTTATTTAACTCTAAATTAGGATCCATTGATCTTTGGTAAAAGTGGATCAAAAACGAAAAAAAAATATCTAGGTCTTCATCTTTGGAAAGCCATTTGAACCATCAAAATACACACTCTACCAAAGAAGTTGACGCAATGTCGGCTGATACATAGGGCCCAATGTTTTACTACTCAGTGCTGTGATAATTTTTGGCATTCGCCGAAAAAAGTCATGACCAGAGAATGGGATTATTGAGGGATTGCTTAGATCGATCGCACCTATCGTAGTCCAAATACACGTTCTCCTCTATCTATAATTTTCATATGCCATCGCGAGTCACATTATAGGTAACCAAATGGACGAGAGGTTAATTTATGAATTCCATTTCACGAAGGCAAGTAAAATGTTAGGTCTAGATAAGGCATATGACAATTCTGTTCCAAACGAACTAGCCCTAGAGTAGACGACCCACTTTCGTGCGATTTCTTCAGTTTTACGTAGGAGAGAGTAATGTTTATACACCGAAAGCACGATGCTGCCGGCATATGCAGACGACGCTTTCATCGTCGGCCTCAGCACCAGAGCCGTCAATGCAGCATTTTACAGCTAAGAGTAGGAAGCAACAGAAGTTGACCCAGAGGTTGATGAGGACATTACAAAGTATCTCTTGACGACACCCAAAGAGATTTCACGTCACAGTCGGAATTTTCAGTTTTGAAGTAGGGGCGGAACTAAAATCCAGTATCACCACCGCAGGAAATGTCAGCCGGGCAATCAAGTGAAGAATAATTTTTATCAACAGGTAGTACTCTGTGCTCGGTAGGCAATTGAAAGCCAGATCCTCTTTCGACGAACAAAAAACAACCTCTAAAAACTTATGATGGGAGTCCTTTAATACGGCACAGAAACTAAGACGATGTTGAACAAAGATGAAAAGGCCTTCCTTTGCAGCCCGTTCACAACCATGAAATATTTTCATGTTAAGCTAAATTAGGTGCCATAAAATAGAGCTTGAATTCAGTGACTTGCAATAAAACACAACATGCCAATAAATTCAATACCATAATAATTAGCAAAGCGCCAAAAGCGGTATGGCACTGTGGAAAGTAAAACAAAGTACGGAGAGAAACTTGTGATCGCAGAAGTAACCGCTAAGTGACAGCAAATGCTTAAACATTCGACACGCATTAAGCCAAATCGCTGTCAGAAAGTCAAACACGCGGCAGTGGAAGTTTATTATGGCAGACAGCCAATGGCCAATGAGCAGTTACCAACTGCAGCTGTGGTTACAAATATAAACGACGGAGTGGAGGCGTTGGCGCGAAAATAAAAGTAAAGTATATTTAAACTTGTTAAATGCTTTGAAAATTGAAAACGCCCATTTCTCAGCGAAGCACAATTGGATGCACGTGACGGCACAAACGGCGATGGAGGAGGCAAACGGCAAACCACAAAAATGGATAGAGAAAAAAAAACAAAGCTCGCAGTGAAAAAAAATTTCTTATCCGAAGGCACGCAGTGCACGGGGTAAGAATCGTAAGAAATCGTTAAAATACAAATCAAGCAAAAGTGCAAGACATCGACCAATTAATCACAGAGTTTTTTGTAACAATTTCGTTGCTCATTTTGCTTTTCGAATCATTGTTTTTGAAGAGGCCAACAAAAGCGTTTTATACAAATGTTTTACTCAAATTGAAATGAAATGAAACGGATAAAACCAAGCATGGCATTGGTTTCAAGCTCGCTCTGCGCCAATGTATTTGTGTGAGCAGGTGAAGGTGGCAAATGGTGAAGCTGAGTGAATTGTGAATTACGGTAACTGCCAATTGGAAGAATCCCACGCGCGTTACAGTCTCAAGTGAGTAACAAGACAGAGACAGAGCGTAGCAGATATCCAGCACCAAAAAAGCAGTTGGCCAAACGCGAAGATGGAACGATAGGTGCCGCGTCGAGGTCACTGCATGTACTACACTATTCAAATAAGAGTCTCGGGGAAACAAATAACCGAAAAATGAAAAGAAAAATTAACAACCGATACAACAAGCAATAGCGAAAGCCCATAAAAGCAGACAATATAAAAGCAAAGGTTTGTACAATTTAATTGTTTTAATGAAGTTAGCAATTCATAACCCCCTCACCTCGCCAAAACTGTTGTATTGTAAGAGTGTAGTAGAGGAGTATGAAAATGATCGAAGTGCTGGCGCGCTGATGAACTGCCACAGTGCGCGAGACTGCCTGCTGGGACATGCTAAATAGGGGCATGCCACACCAAAAGCGCTTTTGACACACGGCATGTTTTGCCTTCGTGGAACAATCAAGCTGGGCAAACAACGAACGCATAGCAGAGACGGTGGATGCGGCGGGCGGGTGTCAAGCAGCAAACATATCAGCCAAGCCAAGAGTGGTTAACATCCGCAAAACATTTTGGCCGATGTTTGAGCTCATTAGTATCATCACGTTTTAATGATTCAACAACGAGTTTCAAGATGAAAGAAATTCTTTGAATAAAAAAAAATTTGAGGTAAAATAACTAAGGCTGCGTGCAACGAAATTACTTAATTTTCCAATTTGATCAACTCCAAAAGTTTCTTGAATCAGTTAAAATTTAATGTCGAGTAAGTCACAAAGATTAAGCCTGACAAGTTGATATTGCGCGCCAGTTAAACGCTATCCTCGTTAAATTGCAGTTCCCAGCGGTTATTCGATGTTTCAATTTCGATACGAAATTCGTAATTGTTTGGCGCTGAGTGCAGTTGACTTTAAACGGAGTTTATGAGCTGTCAGCCGCGTCTCCAAATCATTCTCCGCGTACCGCAGCGTCAGACACGCCGGCCCATCTTCTCCTTTACTTCCATGCGTACGCTCGCAGCATCATGGCGCACTTTTGGTACTGATTACTATTTTTATGCCACAAAATGTTAAGTTTCAGCAGCTGCCAGAAATGCAGCAGAACTGCTGGCATTGGTTACTGCACCTCACTGTTCTCTACATTTAGGGCTAATTAAGCTGTCAGTATGCCCGCTTTTGATTCTCGGGCAGCGTGCACTAAATTGATGAGGATTTATTTTGGGGTATTGCGAATGCAACCAAATATTCTACGTTTACAAGTTGTGTCTGCGAATAATGTTCTAATTTCGATAAGCACATATGTACTATGTATGTATATAGAAAGAAAAAAAAGCTCGCCGTAGACCTTCGTATATAAAGTATTTATTAAAATATATATTTTTTTGGCCGAACGTAACGGTCACCTTTTAACGTTTTTCTTCATATCTTCGCCATTTACAGTCAGATCTTAAAGTATGATATATCGGAGTGTTCGAAATTGCCTTGCTAAAATACCTCAGACTCAAGGGTGTATGGGAAAATTTTCCTTTCGCTATAAGGCGGTACGGTCTAATGTATGTATATACATACGTATGTACATTAGACGGTGCTACAAAAAAAATCGTGAAATACACCCGAAACAAAACAACAACAAAAGTTCTAAGTAGCGGTCGAGAGCAAAATGAAATAAGTTTCTTATAGTTCCTGAACCCTCCATTTTTTTCTTAATAAAAACCGTTAATTTCGTACTTGATGCAAATGTCTATGAAGAACTTGACTATTATTCATCCGATTTTAAAAATCAAACTGGGTTTGGATACCTCCAGATAATGTTGTAGATAAAGTATATCAGAGGCACAAGTAATTTTTTTGAAGAGTTTAATGCCATCAGCGCAGAAGACGAACTCGGAATATTTAAAACAGTTCCCAATATTGTTTGTAAATAAAACGAATGACAGAGGGCCAAGAACACTGCCATGTGGTACACCGGAAGTTGCAATAAAGCTGTTAGATCTGTAACCTTCAATTTCAACAAACAGCAATCTGTTCGAAAGATAAGATTTCAACCAGGACAAAAATGCCGAGTGAAAATCAAGACTTTCCAACTTACGTAACAAGATAGAATGGGAAGCTTTGTCGAAGGCTCTAGAAAAGTCAGTATAAATAGTGTCCACCTCAGACCCACATTTGAAGGATGAGAAACAATATTCCGAAAAAGTCAGTAAATTAGTAACCGTTAAGCGACCGCGAACAAAACTACGCTGACGAGGTTCTAATATGCTCTTAGTAGCGAAAGAAAGCGTAACTTTGATGACTATTTCAAAAAGTTTGGATCACGCTGTTAACTTGGAAATAAGCCTATAATTTGAGCCATCATTTCTACTTGCAGACTTAGAAACTGAGTAATGGATGCAATCTTCCAACGATCAATAAATATACCTAATGAGAAAGAAAGATTAAAAATTATGCATAATGGAACACAGGTAGATGAGACGCATTGCTTTAAAAAATTATGAAGAGAGACCATCACAGGTCTATTCTGCGCTGGTAATAAAAATTTTGTTACCGGTAAATAAAGTTCCTGTCAATTTTTAAACCCTGTTCGCATTCTGTGTACTCTTATAACCGGTAAATTTTGTTTCCATCTCATAAGTTGATAACAAAATATTGCCTCGTGAAATATGCAACGCCGGAATGCCCACAATTCTTCATAACTGAACTGCTGAATATATTAACTGCATTACCAACGTTCTCAGAATCGCGGTGACAAGAACTGGTAACATTTTTTGGTAATAAAATTTTCCGGCTACAAAATCTTCGATAACTTGAAGAATAGACCTGTCATTGTCACTTTTCACGGAAGGTTTAAGACAGGAAATACCATTCGAAGTAGCTAACTCAGTTAAGATTAGAGACTCAAAATCTAAGGAAGAACGAGAAGGGAAACTTACGGAAGTATTAACAAGCTCATCATCTGTAACGAAATTAATAATAATAATAATAATAATAATAATAATAATAATAATAATAATAAAAATAATAATAATAATATATTGGCGCTTACACATATGTTAGTCTTTGGCCGAGCTTCTTTTCCGATTTGTGGCGTGCGCCTTGATGTTGCCACATAAAGGGGAGGGACCTACAGGTTTAAGCCGACTCCGAACTGCGATTGTATTTTTATGAGAAGCTTTTTCATGGCAGAAATACACTCGGAGGTTTGCCATTGCCTGCCGAGTGGCGACCGCTGTTAAGAAAAAATCTTTCTCCTAAATTTTTTTGCGATATAGCTTTGACCAGGGCTTGAACCCAGGCCCTGCGGAGTGGAAGCGCGGAATGCTTACCACTAAGAGCTCAGTTATGCATACTTGGCATACTTGCTCTGCTTTACCAATTTTGCATAAGTACGCACGTAGAAATCAAAACTCAATAGACTTTTACATATGCGTTGGGTAACTGCTTACACGCAAAGCTCATTTAACAGATTTCTAAGTGACAACTATCATGCAGTGCAAAGTATGCATAACTGAGCCATAAACCACTGCAACGAAATTAGATTTGAAAAACTCTGCAAAAAAATTTATAGAATCGGTAACAGACTGAGAGCTCTTCCCATTAAAGTGCTTACAAGTTGGAATGTTGGACCCACCCCTATTAGAGCAAATATAGTTCCAAAATGCCTTGGGGTTAACTTTCAGCTGAGATTCAAATCTGCTCATATATTTATTATATAGAAATTTGTCTAAGACGTTAAATCGATTCAAGTAATAGTAATCTTTTTCCTTAATGGCTGAAACACAATACCGGCGAACGGCGAACTCGCCGCAGCGAAATTCGCGCTGTCAAAATTAAAACACCCGCAAGCATATGAAATTGAACACGGCGAAAGCGAAATGCGAAGTTCACTCGGCGTGGATTCGTGGTGATAGATTTATTTCTATCGCCACCGCTGGGCGATGGCGGCAGTACATGCCGAATGTGGCCGTATTTTTTTTGCTTTCAAAATTATAGAAGAAATTAATTTAATTTTAATTATTTTGTTGGTTATGAAATACAGTTACCGATTCATTAAATCTGGGTGAGAATAAAATATATTAAAAGAATTTGTCCTTGTCTTATATTTATATTTGTTACTATTTCCCTATTTCTAAAAATGGGTTCGTTTTTCAAAATATGGTAACACAAATTTTGAATGCGACGAAATGGTATCAGCTGTTTTCGCTACCGCTCTAATTGTGTAAAAGTAGGCGAATTAGCAGGGCGAACGGTGAATGACGGCATCGCCCAATCCGGCGAACTTCGCCGTTCGCCGGTATTGTGTTTTAACGGTACAGCTATTGATGTTGCGCTCCTTATACAGCTTTTAGTATTTATTTCTTTTGTTTTTTAAAGCTTTAAGATTTTTAGTATACTACGGTAGTTTATGAAGTCGAGGCGGTAGAAATGAAATTTGATTAGTGAATAATTCAGTCAATTTATGTTGAAAAGTTTCAAAGCACAAAGAGACATCTTTCGAATTCAGAATAGTCTTCCAGTGTACATAAGAAATAGCGGCGTTTAACATCGACACCACGACAGTCGAAAGAATCGTGATTTTTATCTTCAATAGAAAAAATATCATAGAATTCTAGAGTTACGATGAGAGACACATG
>JAPVRG010075779.1:0-10434 GCA_029783565.1 Rhagoletis cerasi
ATTTGTAAAATGGGTAAATTTAAAACAGATTACATATTATCCCTCGGTGTTTCTACATTGGTAGTTGCCTCATGTTCCATACAGAGAAATATTAGTTCTCGTTTCCCAAGCGAGTTATACAGTTTGGCGTATGTATAACTTCCACCGAAATATTTTCAGTTCGGAGTAACTCGCGAGCTGGACCACGCAAAAATCGTGTTTTTCATAAATAAAACGTATATCGTGAAGCTTACTACTACTATTACTATCTCCATTACCACTATCATTACCATTACTATTAACATTACCAGTACAATTACAATTACCACTACCATTACCATTAACATCATCATAACCGTTATTAAATCCCAATACCATTACCATTACTAATACCATTATCGTTACCATAAACATTACCATCTTCATTAGCATTACCATTTCCATCGCCAATACTATTACAATTACCTTTAAGCCATTATAAATATAATTACTCTAAACATAACCATTACCATTACAATTACCAATAGCATGGTTACCAGTACACTTACCATTAACATTATTAATACCATTATCATTACTAATACATTTATCATTACCATTACCATTACCATTACCATAAGCATTAACATTGCTATTGCCAATACCATTACAATTACAATTACCTCTATCATTGTTATTATCATTGTAATTACCATTACCCATTACTACTACCATTACCATTAAAACTATAATTATCACTGCCATTATAAATACAAATACTTTAAACATAATTAATACCATAACCATTGCTATTAGCAAAACCATTACTATCACCGTTATCATTCCCGTTGCATTACCATTCCCACTAGCATTGCAATTGCCATTAGCATACCATCACTATTAGCATTTTCATTACCATTACAATTACGATTAGACACCGTTTCTATTCTTCTTCTTATTTGGCACTTCAACAGTTTCGCCAATTTCCTCTTTTCTTTGCGAAGTTGTGCCTATGTGTAGACAGCCCTTTCAGCACTTGGTTCTTCCATTGCGTTCGTGAGCGCCTTAGCTTTCGTTGTGCAACCAAGGGTGCCGAGTCGAAGGAGCATCTTCATCCACACGTGCGACATACTTTTAAACGTCTGACTACCCAGCAAACATTTAGGTTAGATAACGATTAGAAAACGATTCGAATTCTAATGTGATTCTCTAAGGTAGAAGGCTAGAAGACGATTAGAGAAACTGTCGAGAACTATAGCATTCTCTATAAAAAGGGGACTTAGTTCTCGATATCGAGAAAAAGGTTAGATATCTAATCGTATTCTAACGTTAAATTCTAATTGGTTCCTAATGTCTAGTGTTTTTCTAATAATTCTCTAATCGAATTCTAACATAGTTCTCTAACCTGATTTTCGAATCGAGAAACATTAGAGAACTACATTAGAATTGTAATGAAAAATGGAATGTTTCTCTAACGTTAGAGACTGTGTTTGCTGGGTATTTCCATATCGTTACAAAGTTCATACATTTCATCTTCTTCAGTACCCGTCTCTCGAAAGATCCCAGTGCAATGGGTCATTGTCGTTCTTATGGGTGAGCAATTACAATTGCACTACTATACTCTATACCGACACGTGCGTCTCCGTTCGCGCATGCTGGGCTACGTGAGCAACCCATATGCAAGATAAGGTAACCAACCTGATGGAAGAAAAGAGTAGCTTTAGTAAGCAATCACCGACTTACTCAGTTTAAGGACTCACCGAAGTCAACAGTGTCGGTTCACCAGTAGAAACGGCTGTAAGCGGGCGTTTGTCTTGGAGAAAGTAGTCAAGTAAAAAACACCATCAATTAATGGTGCCATTACTTTTCAATTTTGCAAACTATGTAGAATCTCGTTTTTGTGGTCCTCTCAGATCTATTTCTTGCATTCTTTATTTTCTTTATTTTCTCCTTGACAATTTTTTTACGAAGCAACAACAACCTAACAACATCCTTAGCATGAACCAGATCATTCGCTTCTTTATGTTATTTTTTTTAGGTAGATCTCAAAAATAAACCGCTGTGCAAATTCTTTGCATAAGTTGCATTACTATGCTGGCTTCAATACCGCTCAGCAACATGAAACGTCAGCGGTGAAAGACATCTACACTCAATTCGCTCGCTATCGATTCTCATCATCAGCTACACTACACTTTTATCTGCATAGTCAAACGTCGACCACCGAAAATGATCAGCGCATGGCCAATAAACCAGACGCATTAAGTAGCAATGCGTCCAGCCGCTAGATATCAGCAAACAACTACTGTTGGCACACGTCAATTTCCAACTTGTTGCTACTGTTCGTGGCACTGACACTGCCGCCGCTAGCGCTGCTGCTGCTTCTGCTGCTGCTACTACATATTGGCCTTGTCACCGCCACTAGTATGTTTGTATGTATGTACGCGCACATGCACTGCCACCACCAACGCTGCCACTAAATAGTATTCCAAATGACTTTTCCCCTACTCTTTTCCGCTGCCAACGACGACGCTCACAGTCATACGTCTCCCACCGATCACAGATCACCAACTGCCACTACCTTGGCTACTTACTAATGTATGTACATATGTAGATATGTATAGCTGATACGCGTATAGTGCGAAGATTCTGTCGGCTGTTTGGTTTGTTAACTTGGCATGCTTCGCTGTGCTTACCATGAATTTCTGCTTTTAAGAAAAACAAATTACAACGCAAATCTCATTTATTTGCCGCAACTCGAGGCGTTCGCACCAAATATTTAATCTTAAGCGATCAGCGATTTAAAACGGTTCGGAAGGTTGAGCGCTCTGCAACATCGAGGTGTTTATACTCATTTCGCATTATATCCTCGCGCTACAATTTTATGAAATGAAATAAGTTTAATTGCAACAGACAACAAAAAACAAATGAGACTTTGATTAAAAGGTTTAAAAGCAAAAGCAACAAATCGTTACTTCGTTTTTATGACATAAACAAATACCTGCGCTATAAATATTTTAAAGTGAGTGTTATCTAAAGAATAATTAAAAACAAAAATTGAGATCAAAAGTAATATATGTAAGAAATTCCTAAATTAAAAATTTTTACTTGCTATAGCAAAAATACATTTTTTAAACTAACCAAAAAAATGCTGGTATGACAGCTTAATTGGCGGGTTCAAAGTGGTGTTTGTGAATTCTGCTGGCGAAACATGTGAAATATAGTATATCACTGTTGTGTCCTGGTGCAAAAATTTAAGCTGAAAAAAAAAGTTCACATTCAACAAACATAACTTTATTGTATTAGAAAGATTTTATAAAATAATAATATTGAAATATTGACCAATGCATTGACCAATCATTACACTGTACAGCACTCGGCTGGGTATTGGACCAAACCAACTTTTTTATAAGAGATTGAGTCATAATTAAAAAAGTAATTTCTCCGTTTTGCGAAGTTAGCCTCCGAAATCGAGATAAAGGCCTCCAAAGTTCGAAATTGGCCTTTGGTAAAAAATTATTCTTAATTATTGCGGGTAAATAACTGAAAAGTTGGTCCGCCTTTTCCTCTTATTTAAATGGTTTATAACCTTTTTTGTGCAAACTTATATTAAAGGTGTTATAAGATATCAAAAGTCAGATCTTCGAAAAATTAAAAAATTTATGTATCAAAAACTTTTTTACAGATTTAAGAAATATTAATATCGTTGTAAAGATGATTAAACGTCATTTCCTCTGCATATTTATACACCATTTTTATTTATATATCAAATTAAAAGTAGTTTTCTCCTTTATTTATAAATAAATAAGGAATTCAACTGTATTACTAATAATAATTTTTTTGTTGAAAATATTTTTTTATAAAAAAAATGGTATTTTTCCCTTTTAAGTGATCCTTCCCAAATTTTTATGCACGGGGTATACAAATATGCATATCAAACGAACAGGCGTGTAATCGCCTTTACAACGGTATTAATTGTTCTTTATATCGGTCCGAAATATCAGGTTTTTAATTTTTCAAAGATCTGACCTTTAACCTCTTATAACACCTGTAATACAAGATTACACAAAAAAAGTTTTAAACCATTTAAATAAGAGGAAAAGGCGGACCAAACCCATATTTTTACTTATTTAGTTATTTGCCTACAATAATTAAGAATATTTTTTTACCAAAGGCCAATTTCGAAGGCCTATATATCGATTCGGAGGCTAACTTCGAAAAAGGGAGAAATTACTTTTTTACTTATGACCCAATGGAGGAAAGAAATTTGATTTTGCCGTTAAGTGTTATGACATTAAAATCCTAAACAGGTTCGCTGCTTAAGTCTTTCATTTAGCAAACCCTTGAAATGAAATGTTAAACATTTAGATTCCTATCTGTTGTAAACTGCAACTTTATTTACAGCGTCGTACATACGTAAAGCCACAAAAATTACAATTAGCAAATTACTAAAACCAAGAGATCAATGTTTGAGCTGTCTTTGTATAATGTTAAAAAAATCCACTTTGCCTCATTGTTGCAATAATTCTAAGTGTTCGAAATTGCCAAAAACTATAGTCAAATAAATAACTTAAAAATGCTTCTTGAAATCAGCACTGTATTAAAGAATATGAAAATGCTGAATGACTATGTTCTGATTCCAAATTGTTGGATCATAATTTACATATGGGTACGGTGACCATTCGTACCAATTTAGGTGGCACTGTTGCGATTTAAAAAAAGTTCTCCCGATGAATATTTCGTGAAAATCGGAACGTATAAATGTCCCGATTTTTCACTTTTGTACCGATTAACCACGATTTTCGCTGTTTTCTTTATGGACGTGATAAAAATAAAAAAAGAAAGCTGCAAAATTACCTTATCAACGTCAGCGTCAAACTGAAGTCTATTCGAATTTACCTATGTATGTATGTATATGATGATGATAAGGCAGATACGCTGGATAAGCTTTTCACCTGCCTTATTCTCTATGGTCTTTTGCTATCTTGTATCCTGTGAATCTCTTATTATGACAATCTTTTAGTCTTTGATTAAATGAAGCATCTCCCTTAAAACTGTTGAAATTATAGTTTCACATAATTTTACAAAGAAGATTATTTTCGTTTTTTGTAAAAAAAATCCACGGTTATAAGAAATAAGAAACTTGTTTTTTTTTTGAAGTTTTTGGTATAATTATTTTTGAGTATGCTTTCCTGTTTTTTTTTTAAGAAAGTATGTATTTTGTATTAGGTTGAATTTAGTGAGATTATAAAAAATATATTTATTTATTTATTAATTTAATAATTTATTAATCAACAAACAGGATGCTTACAGACTATATTATAGATACATACACGTATATGCCAAGAGTCTTACGAAATTCCTAAAAGTAGACTTAGAGTATGAAAAATTAAGTCTAAGGAAGAAGAATATGCATTAAATTGAGCTAGCGTCATCCTAAAAGGAGCATTCATTCCATAAACAGTTTTAGCAATACCCACAAAAAACAATTCATTACAACGGAGAATGCGTTAAAATTAATTTTCATAATTTTCGACAACAGAACACGCCCGGACTCTAAGGATATGAGGTTTATTAGTAAGCAACGAGAGCGATAGGATGGCATGGGATCATCAAAATTCATCGAGCGCAAAGCAAAGCGCACAAAAGCTCTCTGAACAGACTCTAATCTATCAACATAGACTGCATGAAACGGTCTCCAAACGAATACCGCGTATTCTAACGTGGACCGAACTAAGGAAGAGTACAACAGTTTGAGAGTATAGGGATCAGAAAACGAAGAACAATTTCGAGGAATAAAGGCCAACATAGCGAACGATTTAGAAACAATATAATTTATGTGAGCTGTGAAGTTGAGCTTGGAGTCAAAATAGACACCCAGATCTGGTTTTTAAAAACTCACGGATATGAATAATATTCTCGTAATAATTTTCACGTTAGTTTGTTTTCGTTTGATTTAGAAAAGAAAGATGTCGTATGTCTTTCTATTCCGTCGAAAAAGTTGTGCGTTCGGATATAATAATCGATTTTGAGTGAATTAGCATCAGCAGTTAATCATTTATAGCAGGTTTCGTATTTCTGTAAAATACCGTTATAAGGAACGTGTGCCTGGTTTTTGCACAATTTCGAAAATGCTCAACAGATTTCTTAGTTCGAATCTAAGCAACGTTCATACCGAGTTTGGTGGGGATTGGTGAAGGGGCTACTGAAATACAGCATAATTGTCTTATTTAATGCCGAAACTCTACTTCACATAATGATTTTCAACAATTTGCTCCCAGAATTTTTGAAATATCACAATTTTTGAATTTTTCCAAAATACCGTTATATGGGAGGTAGGCGTGGTTACCGACCGATTTCGCCCATTTCCAATACCAACTTACCTTGTATAAAGGGCAACCTACGTACTAAATTTCGTTCAAATATCTTACTTTTTGCTCGTGTTATCGTGTACATGGACGAACGGACAGACGGACGGACATGGCTTAATAGATTTCGCTTTTCATTCTGAACATTTTGGTATACATATGTCTACATCCATCTCGATTCCTTCAGGCTATTACAAATAATAATTATGCGATCAAAGTTATAATACCCTTGTGCACAAGTGCGTTCGGGTATAAAGAAACCAATATTCAAAAATATTGCTTTCATTAATAGTTCAGACTTTTACAGACATTTTAAATCATAAATTTGTATGGAAACTTTTTGCATGTGACTATTTTTACTTAAGTGGTCATAACTTCTACATTCATTATTCAATTTAGATAAGCAGGGTGTCATTGTATTTACAAAAGATCATACTCGGATTTTCTAGAAAGAAACCGGAAGAAAATAAATTTTTTCATGTTGATGTTTGCACTGAACCTAATTTTTTTTGGAAATTTTGTTAAAACTTATGCAAACTTTTTGATAAATCAATGTAAAGCTCCTAAACTACTAATCCCGTTAGAAAATGTTGTTGACATATAGGATAGCAAATTTAAAAGGCTTTAACAATAATAATAACATTAAGTTGGCGCTTACACAATATGTTAATGTTTGGCCGAGCTTCTCCTCCGATCTGTGGCGTGTGCCTTGATGTCACATAAAGGGAAGCGACCCACAGTTTTACGCCGACTCCGAAAGGCGATTGTATTATCATGAGAAGCTTTTTCATGGCAGAAATACACTCGGCTTGACGTCGACTTCTAGGACAACCTGTATATAGGTGAAATTTAATAATTTAAGTTCAAAATCGGTAGGATTTATCTCTTTAAGAAGTAAAAAAGTTAGGTTGTGGAGTACTAAAAATGCGACATAAAAAAGTTTCACAATACTCCTTTTGCCCATCGACTATCATATTTTTATTTATTTATTTATTTATTTATTTATTTAGTCTACAGAAAGATTTTTCTTTCAGACAAATGAAAATAAATAGGTACATTTAAATATTAGTAATATATTACAAAGTATACTATACATATTCATTTACAATGCTGCAATATATTCACAAACATATTTCAAGCACTATGAAGTAATTCCTTAATCTATAAGCGAGTACTTCCCTTTGCCGAAACATTATTCCTAGATCTCGAACCAGATCAACAAAATCCTCGTTAGAAACCAAATGATGCTCGGATGAACGCGACCCAGATGGTAGAAACTCTTCACCGCCATCAATCTGTCGAAAAGTCTTCAGCTTCTTTCCACTTTTGCTGAACAGTATTGTGCACTTTACTTGATCTTGATGAAGGGCAAGTATTGGCTTCGAATCACTGGAAACATTGGCATATTTGATATTTTTACGGGTTTTATAACTATGTCCCAAAACATCTGTTTTATAGAAGTAGCAATCATTTATGTTGTGGTACAACTGAGGATGCCATATCATGGGAACTGAATATGGGAAATTCAAAGTTTGATCGGTTTTTGTTTTAGGTAACTTTAGATTTATTCAACAATACAAACAAGCATACTCTGGCTCATACCACCGGCTCTTTACATATGATTTGTTGAAAAAATTTTTGTAAGCTTTAACCAAACCGACATTATTTTCTAGTTTTTCGCGATTTTTATACCTTTCATGAACATGAAATGGTACATTAACTTTGGTCCGAGTACCAGAAGGAGCAGAGATAGACCCATCAATAAGTATGCCGATATGATCAGGTTGACGAGTTGAGTTCATTAAGCCATGTCTGTCTGTCCGTCTGTCTGTCCGTCTGAGATATCTCGATGAAATTTGGTATCGAGATGTATTTTTGTATTATATTAGACATTTGTCGGAGCTGGTAGGATCGGGCCACTATAGCATAAATCTCCCATACAACCGATCGTTCAGATAAAAGGTTTATGGCCATTTCTCCCTCAGTTTGGAAGATTAAACCATGAAACTTGGTGAGATATTTGCTAATAGATCATGGAATATTTGTTCAAAAAATCACTAAAATCACAGCTATATATATTACTAGCATACCCAGCAGACGCAAGCCAGCAAGCAAATTAAAATCAGTTTTTCAGTAGTTACTCTTTACATTGATTTGCGCGTGTTCATGAAAGGTATAAAGCCTTCGGCACAGCCGAAGACAGCCTCTCCTTACTTGTTTTGTCTACAAACAAGCCGCAGATATAGCAACATTTATTGCGATTTTCACACATTTTTTTATCAATGAGTTACACAACTATTAACACGTGTAGCACTTTAATATTCTCGAGTTTTCGCAATTTTTTCCAAAAAGATAATATATACTTTGAATGAATTTTGGGTCGTTGCATACAATTGTAGTACGCATATTTCACAGTAGAAATTCATTAAAGTAGAATATCCTAGGAACGCCTAAGCGGATATAAAAAAGTTATATCTAAATTTTTACTCGAGCCATCGTGTACACGGACGGACATAGGGGCGGACGGACGGATGAGCTAGAAACCTTAATTATGCATTACATTTTTTTACTAATATGCGTTCTACATTTTTCTCCAAATTTATAATGGAGGTTTTGAAATCATGATTTCCGACATTGCCTATGACCACAGATATATGTATATATTTACAAGCAGACTAGAGAATTTTATTCAATTTTACTCTTTCGTGCATTTTCGTTTCATCATTCACCAATAAATTTTACGCTACACTTGACTTAATATTCCCAATTTTCTGTAAGATTAACGAGCATGACAGAATTATAACTGAGTGCAATTTAGCTACAGGCGCACATACTTACATATCTTCAGATGTACAAACATAAAGTACCAGCAAATAATACAATACATAATAGCGGTAGCAAAGTAGGAGAACAGCACACCCATGCTCAGACTCAAAGCTTGTCTTTGTCAATGAATTAATTTGCATAAATTTTTGTAAACCGCGGAGATGAGTAAAGAGTCCATACCGGTGCATAATTGTGTGATCTATGGTCTGCACAGACAAACCGTTCAAAATACCAGCGATCACAACGATCGCACGCCTGAATATATGTATGCAGCTTTTTTTACACTAAAAACTGAAAAAAATAATAATAATAATTTAAATACAAAGGCCGCTAAAAGAAGCTTATGAATATTCAGATATGTATGTAGTTATGTTCATATGAGTGCTAGCTTGTAGCTGCGAATTTAGTCGCCAATTAAAGCAGATTTTAATCAATCGTTCAACTGCTGTTCATTAATCACATTAATTTTGAACTTAGCCGCAGGCGTTGAAATTCGATAGCCAAACTGATACCAATACTGATAGCTATAGATCAGCGAGAAGTTGGTTTGACGAGCTCGTCTGCTAGTTTAGCCAACAAAATGGGTGGGAAACATGCGATCTCGCAAACATACTACATTTGTGTGGTAATACATATGTAAATACATACATAGCTGCTCTGCACGAGCGTTGATTATTAGCCAAGTTATTAGCCTTTGGGCAGCGTGATGGCGCGGTGTATGGCAATTTATGCGTGACGAACTGTCGCTATGGCTGAACGCTCACATTAATTATACAATTTAAACTCAATCAAAATCTATTAATTCTATTAAACACGTAGTTATATAGTTCCAGCGGCTGTGTTGGTAATTGCTGGGAAACTCAAACAAAAAAAAATAGAAATTTCGTATCGAGTTCTGTTCTGAAAAGTTGCTTTTAAACAGAGGTGTTAAATTTCCATTAGGATTAGTAATCATTAATTTTTTAGCATTTTTTAATTTTAATGATTATTTTCAATTTTCTTACATAACCCAGTAATTAATAATTAATTATAATTAAAAATAATAAAAAACAATCATGATTGATTGCCATTAAAAAAATAATCAAAAATAATCAAATTATTTTTTTAATTATTTGATTATTTTTAATTGTTTGATTCCTTTCCAACGCAGAGGAGGCCTTCCTCTTCCTCTGTTACCAGCATCGCGACCCGCGTTGAATACTTTCAGAGCAGGAGCGTTTCTGTCCATTCGAACGACATGACCTAGCCAGCGGAGCCGCTGTATCTTAATTTGCTGCACTATGTC
>JAPVRG010075802.1:0-15280 GCA_029783565.1 Rhagoletis cerasi
TTACAGTGGATTAATAGATTTCATGCATAGCTATTTGTGAAAATTTTTTTCTGCATTGCTGATAAGAAATAGCTTGTCATTTTCCTGCAGCCATAGTGAAAACAAACGATTTAAAATGATGCACATAAAATCACTATGCATTCAGTTCAAATCGGACCGGGTTAGATGATCGTTCGGTGCGATATTAAACAGTTAGTATAAAAAAGTATAAAAGAAAAAGCCTATCCTACGATAAAAATCCTTGTGAAATCCTTGTGACAATTTGCAGTGCGAAAATTAAAAGTACGAAAAATGGTTATAGAAAATTGGAAGCAGTCTGGCATTGCAACGAAATTCCCAACCTACAGAAATTCCAAACTCATCACAACCAAGAGGTGAGTGCAGTAAAAACAGACAAAGTAAAAGGAGCAAATAAAAAGTGTCTTTGGAGAATACAAACGGTAGACGAATTCCTTATAATTAGCAGTTCTACTGTCGAAGAAATCAAGTGTGGAGGAAATGAAGTGTTTTAGTCTTACGTACTATGCCGAGTTTGTCGACCATCCCGTTTCCTTCTATACCGCAGTAACCTGATCCACAGCACAGTGTTGCCGTCTTCCTCGCTACTAAAGAGTGTCAAAACACTCCTACACGCGCTTGGCGGTCATCTTCCTTTTAATATGATCCTTATGCCAGTTTGGCTGCATGAAAAGATAATTATAAAGGCGAAATTCAAAACCTTTTCAAGGTTTAATCTGACACAGACCGACCATGCTAGGCTTGAAACTTGTCTAGGGCACGCTAAAAAATTCAACTCTTTTCGTACTTAAAGCGAACGAAGCCAGAAAGTAAAAGTGTACCGCAGTTATCCTCATCTTTCGGTAAGTATAATTGAAACTGGATATCAACTGGTTTCCAAAGTTCACATACTAGCAACCAGGTACATCCTCACAATACATCCATTGGCGTACGCTGCTCGACCTTGGAATTGTGGTGATTTGTGGAGAGAAAGCAAGAGCTCAGTAGAAGAAACGGGTGTTGGCATAGACCAAAATCAAGTACAGATGATTTTTCGCTGATAATTTAAAATGAAATAATACCTTTTGTTGAAAGCACCTCTGCGAATTCGAATCTGAACTCGGAATTGCCCCAACAGCTCAGATTTCTAAATGTTCTAACCCAAATATGCGAGAATGCCTATTTTCGAGATAACGTAAGCATATCGACAATTTCGTTAATCGAAATAATATGCATATAATTTTCAAGTATAGTTAAGTTTGCTCGAATATGTTATTTTTAACCGAGAAATTTTGTTTTGAAATTTTCAAACTACTACGTTGAATTTTTTCTAAGTACAGCCTCACAAGGGGATAATAGTTAAATTTTCTATATTCCAATTTTTTGGTAAAAAAAGATATTCAAGCGAACTCAACGGCATGTGAAAACCGCATTTCCGCATGTTTGGGTCAGGATATCTAAAAAACCAGAGTTGATAGAGTTATTCTGAGTTCAGATTCGAATTCAGCGACCCGAAATTTATTAGAAGTGGGTAACCTTAGCTTAGAAAAATTTTCATGTTGGCCAGTGTTATCAGCAAAAATTTTGGGGTCTTGCTAAATTAATCTAACATATGTATGTACATTGCATATGTAATTGCAATAATCTGAGCCTTATAATTTTTGTTCAGCAAATTATGAAAAATATACTTACGTTCAACAGTAAAATTTTACTTGCAAATCAAACTAAATGCAATCTATATAGGTATGTATGTATGTTTATATGGGTGATAATGATTGTATTTATTTCAATCTTACTACATTTTTTGTTTTCTTAGCAATTAATATAAAAATAGAATGTTTAGACTTAGAAATTATGCGCATTTGTTTATTTAGAAAACCCATTATATAAAAATGTTAGCCATAAACAAAATTTAAAAATTGCTAAGTAAATTTCTGGCCGAGTAACTCACGAAACTATGATTTATTTATGGTAGGCTACAGTATCAGCTCAATTAACGTCAGGTTTATGTTTGTGGAAGTGCCTTCAAAACTTTAGAACCAATAAATGTAATAAATTTTGTCTTCCTCAGCTGGCTCTTGGGCAAACAGAAGGATGATGAAGCTGAGGGTCTCTGGCGAATTTACGATGGCATCTACGACTTTACCGACTTCATTAGTAAACATCCGGGTGGCGAATTTTGGTTAGTCGAATCGAAGGTAAGCGTCAACACAGACCGAATAGTACATATGTATGTGCATACATATTTTCACAAACGTTCTTTAACACTTTGGCACAGGGCACCGATATAACCGAAGCATTCGAAGCGCATCACATCGCCATATGGCCGCATAAGATGATTGAAAAATACAAAGTGCGCGATGCCGAAAATCCACGTATCTACACGCTCACCCTGCACGAAGATGGCTTCTACAAAACGCTACGCGAACGTGTCCGCGAGAAGCTGAAAACCATCGATACTAGACCGCAGACAAAAAGTGATGTAAGTTACCGTCAAATGACGCTGAGTGAAATTCCTCCTTCAAACAATTCAGAATTATCACGTACTTCCTTTTTCAATCCAGACCAAGACTACATATATCGTTATCTTAATATAGAAAGGCCCCAACAAATTTTTTTTTTCCAAATTTAGCTCTGTACAAAAATCTGTAGATTACTCACTAAAGACTTGGTTAGTTGGTAGAAGCGTCGCCTGAGCACTTGCCTAGGATCCGATTAGCGCTGAGAGCACCACATTGATAAGCCTTCTCTGGGATTCCAGATATTATCTGCTATCATGATTCGTCAAACCACTTGTTGATGAATCTATTTAGGTCAGTAATGGAGCATTTGGAGGTCTCCATAAGATTTTGGATGGGAAATCTTTCTATTGTGCCATGCGCTAGGCACTCGCAAAGATAGTGTAGGACCGTTACTTTACTTTCCTCTAGATTGCAGCTTTGACACCGATAGATGTACGGAAGGCCCATTTTAGCTGCATGTTCGCCAATGAGACTATATATATAAAGTTTAATAACTACTTTGAAAAGATGCAAAAATATTATATAGTGCCTTTCTATGTAACAATATGGACTCGTACATATGAATATGTACTAATTTTTATTTCATGTTACTTGCAGCTAATTCACCTTTCCTTGCTGGTGTGCATCTTCATTTTCGCCGTTCTCAGCGCGCGTCTACATAGTCTGCTCTTTTTAGCGCTGGCCGGCACTGCGCTCTGCTGGACCACCATTGTGGCGCATAACTACTTCCACAGGCGCGATAATTGGCGCATGTACACTTTCAATCTGAGCATGATGAACTTCTGCTCGTGGCGTATTTCGCATGCACTCTCCCATCACATCTATCCGAATTCGTACCTCGATTTGGAGTTGTCCATGTTTGAGCCACTAGTATGCTGGGTACCTAATCCATACATAAAGAGCAAACTCATGCGTTATCTTTCAATAGTCACAGAGCCAATAACGTACGCCATTGCTTTTCCATTGCAAAAGACGACTAGGTGAGTTTGGAAACCTCTTATTTTTTTTAAATTTCATTGCCTTAATTTTAATGGCTCTAACTTTCTCTTCAGAATTGTTTACTCGCTTCGCCATGAGAACATCTTGTACTGGCACGATATTCTGCCGCTCAGCATACCACTCGCCATTTTCCTCTTCTCCGATCTCACGTTGCTCCTGTCACTGCGCCAGTGGCTATTCATCACAATGATTGCCAGTTTCGCTTTCTGTGTTATTGGCCTGAATGCAGCTCATCATGATCCGGAGATCTATCACGAAGGCGATGCTAATCGTGAAGATCGCGACTGGGGCCTCTTCCAGGTGGATACCATTATCGATCGTGGTGACTTGAAGGGTTCACAGTTCTTAGTGTTGACTCACTTCGGTGATCATATTTTGCATCATTTGTTCCCGACTTTGGACCACGGCATTCTGCCACAACTGTATCCGATACTCTATGAGACGGTTGAGCAATTTAAGGGCAAAGTGCGCGAATGCAATCATTTGGAACACATGTTGGGTCAGCATAAGCAATTGTTGCGCATCACACCGAATACGAAACCACCGGGGTCGCATAACTAAGAAACATATTAAATTCGAAAGTAGTTTAAGGATACTATTTTTTGTGTAGAATATAATTATAATTTTTTCTTGAATATTTTGTAAGTTTTTAACTGGAATGTCTAAGTATTTACGCAAAGCCGGTCGATATGTTTAAATAATTTTAGTCTACAGAATACGTTATAATCTCCAATAAAACTTGAAATATATATAAAAAATATAAATATTAAAAACCTGCCGTATTAAGTAACCTAGGCCGAGGTGAATGCTACTATTTAGGCCATGAGATTCTAGGCACAATGATCCTAGGAATCGAAGTTTTAGCATAGGCTTCTCAATCACATAAAATGTGCTCTGCTATTTCATGTTCCTCGTGACACCACCTGAACCATGCTAGTGAAAATCTTGCTTCTGAGTTGTATACCAGCAACTATGGCTCTCAAAGAATTGTGAATGTAGGAGCAATCAGTATACCATACATGGCTATCTTTCGGCGGTTAGGTCGTCCATTATCCCAACTGGTTCTATGTGAGAAAAATACTTAAAATACTTTGTTGCACCTCGGGATACCCTGAGAGTGGATAGGTATACTAGCTTTTTATTCCTTACATCGCTTCCTGAGATGAGTCTGACTTTAAGCATTAGAAGCTCATTCTTGATTACGATTGTGGAGGAGACACTTCTGGAAGCGTCTGGAGAGTCGCTATCGGTATTGTTCTCAACGCACCACTGATGCTTGAGTTTTATGGGCTTGGCCTGTGTGGGCTTAGATTTTATCTTCTTCCACCAGACGGCCGCAGCACATATTAGTATTTTGAATTATTTTACCCTTACAGGCTACCTGCCAAAAACTGCAAGTTAAGATACCATCTTGGCAAGATGGAACTTTCTGCAGGGACGGACTGCGGGTTCTGTGGGCTCGCAGAGGAAGTCCCAGAGCAAATATTATGTGATTGCACATTTCATAGGTCAAAGACTATTGAACTTCGAGGAGCAGCTATCAGATACGTCCAGAATCTAGAACATGTCACCCTCTGAAGTGCTTAGTGAACCTTTGCAGGGTTAGCGCAATAGATCTATAAATGGCGCAGTGCTATTACTCTTTCATAAAATAATAATAATGGAATTTATTTTGTGCATCCATCTTGCCACTATGGGTTTTATGCTCCCGTTTCTATTCATTAGCTTCCCATAGGTCCGATTCTGGTGGCCCTGGCCTTTTCAAAAGCTTTAAGCAGAAAGGAGGTTGGAGATGGTTTATTCAAACCTAGCTTTGTCCTCCTAATACCCCTGAACGTCGAGGCCTCCTTCACTAAGAAGGCAGAGTAGTTCGTTTACTACGAAGACTCATAATAGATGGGAGATCACTCTACCCGCTGCACGCGTCCTTTCCTAGATAAGAATCAGACTCTTTCCTGTCCTGTTTGCTATCCAGCGGCATGTGGTCACGTCAACCCCTTAGCTTTGAGCGCGAAAGAAGTATGCGTCTATCCTTGGTGTGAATGCTTGGTGGAACTGCGCAAGTGTCCAGCTTCAATTTCACGACATATCCTTCGAAGTAGTGAAGTCGATTCCGCAATGGTGCTAGATTTTTCTCTTCTAACGTAAAAATGTCCGATCCTTTAGTACCTTAAAGCAGTTAAAAGCCAACTTTTTTGTTTTTGATTTTTTTTTATTGATTTACATTTATTTTGTTCCTTTTTTGTATACTTTTATCTTTAAATTTAATATTACTTTCAGATTAATTAAAAAAGTAACAGTAAACATAAGCTCTGCCATTATGAGAGTGTGTGTGTGTGTGCGCAGTAGTATGCGTGTAAAATTCGTACGCTCCTGCGTGGCGCTGCGTTGGCGCTCCATTCCATTCTTCGTATGCCTTCCTTCACTCGGGTCCGCTTGCGTGTGTGTTAGTGTACTTAAAAAACTACATACAATTTTAACGGCTGTTTTCGATCAACTCTCACTCGTGTTATTAGTATGTTTTTCTCTTATTTTAGTTTAGTTTTACAAATTGCATGTGGTTTTTTCATGAACACTCTCTACATACATATGTAAGTACTTGTTAAAGTTAAAAGTCATTTGTTATTTGTATAAAAGCAAAAATTAAATACAATTGGGCTAGACTGACTTTCGTACATCGTTTCGAAGAACTAGACGCAGTACATACATGACTAACGACACCATCAACATCGTCATCGGTGTGAGCTTATGCTAGTGTTTGTTTTTTATGTGTTTGTGTATTTTTTTTCTTTTACATTGGTTTGTTGTTTTTTTTTATATTATATTTAAGAGATTTTTTTGCCTAAGTGCATATATTCCTCCCGTCGTTCGAATTATACATGTTTTTTTATTTAAATTAATTAAACAAAAAAAGTATTGTAAATAGTTTAAATTAAATTAAACATAACAAATAATTATGAAATATTATTTTAAAATAATTCCTTTAAAAACGAAGCATAGAAATGGCATTTAGAATTCGTTTTCTGGAGCAAGGTCGAATCTTGGTGGGAAAGCCAATCCGTCGAGTTGTGGCCGTACGGACATCGCTCGGGGCTGTTGAGTGTTTGGGGAGGGGTAGAGAAGAGAAAAAGAGAACAAATATTTAGTAAATGTTTTCTACATATGTAAATGTTGTACAAAAACAAAACGAAGCTTGAATAAACTATGAAGACAACGAAATTGATAATGCGAAGGTGTCAACAAATTTTCGGGGATTCAATCGGTGTACATATGTATGTATGTATAAGGCAATACTTTTCAAGCACAGAAACAGGTAAACACTAGAACAAAGAGTTGTGTAGTAAACGCCAATTAAATTTGATGAAAATGATTTGGATGAATTTTTTTTCCATTTCATATCATTTGCTTGCTGATGCTGAGATGATGAGATCGTGCAGTGAGTGCATTCCTATGAGAAATCGCCAAATATATCAGTGCTATGAGTGAGCACTGATTACTTTTTATATGTATGTGTATGTATGAGAAACAGTATGACTGTGCCGTTGCTCTTATAGAACACGGCTTTTAATGTTTTTTTTCTTTTGGGCATAATTTTCATTCTTGTTTGGGGGGTACAACTAAGGGGCGCATAAACGCGTATCTTCGTTCACTTACAAATGTAATGAGAAGTAATTATTGGTCCAGCGCATTCTGGCGGCCACCCTTTGACGCTGTCGGCTACAGTTTACACATACATATATAATAAAAAAGTAGAGTTTTTAAGATTTTTTTGTTATTTTTTAAATATTTTTTCAGCTTTTTTGATTTTTTGTTTGTGAAATATCGAGGTATCGATGTCTCTGATTCAACTAAACTTTTCTATCATGTTTTGTGATGATGAAAAATAAATTGAATGTTGCATGGCGTATTTGTTTTTGTTTTTTTTTTTTTAATAAATTATTTTAAATTTTTTCTGTTTTGGCTGCTTATGAACTACAATTCTCTTTGCATTTATTTCTCATGTGTCGTGGTCTGATGGCACCACCACTCTACTGTTGGACCATTGGCTGTGCCGTATTTAATTCTAATCGAGCGCACATGAATCGAGAGGGGAGAATAATAATATATACAAAATAAATCAATAAATAAATTATATAAATTTGCAAATTAAAAATTTGATTTCAAAGCATAAAATGAAGTGTATGGAAACCATTGTTCCACTCCACTGCACTTACCGCTGGGCTGCCACCACGTCCAACTGAACCGGCACGTCCCTTGGCGCGGAATTTGCTGATAGCCTGTTCGGCCAAGTCAGCGCGTTCCTCGGCTTCTTCGAGTTCTTGCTGTGCCTTGCGGAATTTGGCCAAGTTGAGGGCAGCGATTTCTTCGGCTTCTTCGATTTGCCTCTTGTAGGTCTTGATCTTCTGTTGCAGTTTGTCGACC
Organism: Rhagoletis cerasi; assembly: GCA_029783565.1. NCBI lineage: Eukaryota > Metazoa > Arthropoda > Insecta > Diptera > Tephritidae > Rhagoletis > Rhagoletis cerasi. Next base: position 7,941 of record JAPVRG010075802.1, read on the forward strand.
AAGTCTTGCATGCGTTCGTGGTTCTTGCGGTCTTCCTCGGACTGGAAGCTCAACTCCTTGATGCGGCGTTCAGATTTGCGCAGATTCTTCTGGGCATCGGCGTGTCTTCTCTGCTCACCGTCCAACTCGTTCTCCAATTCGCGGACGCGTTGTTCCAATTTCTGGATAGCCTTCTTGCCACCCTTCAGTGCGTTGGCTTCAGCCTCATCCAAGCGGACTTGCAATTCCTTGATTTGTTGTTCCAAGGCCTTGCGGAGTTTCTCTTGTGTCTGTGCGTGATCTTGTTCGGCGCGGAGTTCATCGGCGAGGCGGGCAGCATCGACCATAGCCTTCTTGGCCTTCTCTTCGGAGTTCTTGGCTTCGTTCAGCAGCTCATCCAGATCGGAGTGGAGTGTTTGCAGTTCGGATTCCAATTTCCTCTTTGCAGCAGAGATGGAGGCGTTCTGGGCGGAGATTTCGTTGAGTTGTTCGTGGGCATCGGCCAATTCCTGTTCGGCTTGGCGACGGCCGCGGTCGGCTTGTTCGAGCAGAGTGCGGGATTCCTCGAGTTCGTTCTGGAGGGCGTTGGCGCGGCGCTCGGAGATGCCCAATTGTTCGCGGGCATCGTCACGGGCTCTCTGTTCTTCTTCGAGGGCGGTCTGGATATCCTTAAGCTGTTGCTGGTAGCGTTTGATGTTCTTTTGGGCCTCGGCGTTAGCCTAAAGTGTCAAAATGGAAAGGAATGTGGAAATGTAAAATAGATTTGTTTGTTGTTGTTTCACATCGTGCTTGTACTTTACCTTGTTGGCATGATCCAATGCAATTTCCAGCTCATTGATATCGGCTTCCAGCTTCTTCTTCATGCGCAGGGCCTCAGCCTTACCCTTGGCTTCGGCTTCGAGGGAGGCTTGCATGGAGTCGAGTGCGCGTTGGTGGTTCTTGCGGGTGTTTTCGAATTCCTCTTCCTTCTCTTGGATGCGGCGGTCGATTTCTTGACGCACTTGCGACAACTCCAATTGAGCGCGCAACACCTTGTTCTCTTCCTGTTCCAGGGCAGCTTCGGCTTCCTCAAGGGCGGCTTGGAGTTCATCCTTTTCGGCTTCCAAACGTTTACGAGCCTTCTCGATTTCGTGAATGTTGCGGCCACCTTCACCGATCTGGTCGAGCAGATCCTTAACTTCATCGGCAAGATTCTTGTTCTCGCGACGCACGGCTTCCAATTGTTCCTGGCCTTCTTCGTAGGCACCCTTGAGACGGAACAATTCGGTCGAGTAGTTGCGGCACTCCTTCTGGGAAGCATCCAATTCAGCAGCCAAATCATCAACCTTGAGTTTCCATTCGCCAATGATCTTGTCGAAGGCCTTCTGTTTCTTCTCGGCAGCGTTGGCAATGGCGTTGGCACGGTCGACTTCCAATTGCAAGTCTTCGACTTCGGTGGCCAGGCGTTGCTTGGTCTTCTCGAGGCCGATGCATTTCTGGTTGAGCGATTCGATGGTTTCCTCAGCCTCAGCCAAGCGAGCTTGCAACTTCCTCTTGGCTTCCTCCAATTCCTCAGAGCGGGCAACACCATCGGATTCGTACTTGCTGCGCCATACTTGAGCCTCAGCGTTGGCCTTGCTGAGTTGGCGTTGCAAATCAGCCTTGCCTTCGGCTTCCTCTTCTACCTGCTCGCGCAGATTGTCCAGGTCGTGTTCCAAGTTACGGAACTTGCCCAAGAGGGTAGCACGTTCGCGGGATTCTTCGTCGGCCAAGCGCTTGGTATCCTCCAATTGAGTGGTCAAGGAGATCTTGATCTTGGACAATTGCGACACCTGCGATTCGGCTTCCTCCAATTGACGCAACAGATCGGAGTTTTCGATCGAGAGCTTCTTCTTGGAGGCATCGAAGTCGTTGAGGGTGCGGTTGGTTTCGTCCAATTTGCCTTGCACTTCATTCAAAGTGTGTTGCAATTGCTTGGCGATCTTTTCTTGGGCAGCCTGGGCGATGGCAATGAAAGCAGAAAAAACCAGTTATTTTTTGTTGCCAACGGAAAGTTCTTTTTCGCTTTTCGAAAAGTGTAAGGCGGTTTTGTGTGTACTGTACAATTAGTAGTGGCGCATTATTTTTTTCTTATAGAAGAGGTGTGTTAGAGGTATAGGGGCTTGGAGGTTATGAGGCAATATATACAAAACTACGTTTATACTGAATTAAGCGATCAATGCTGATTTAGAGGCAAGATCGCATATACAGTGTTTCTCACAAGTCTACGCGCACAACTGGGAAAGTAGGGATATACATAAGTAGTATCCTTACTTTCTCGAGTACGCCGCCCCTAAGGACATACTAAAATCGATTTAGGAATAATTAAAAAGCAAATCTACAGAATAAATTTACAAGTGACAACTTCAGCGTAATTACAGCAGCATCAATGCGTACAACAAAAACTTTCTATAAATATCCTTAATTGTGTATACCTTCTCGTTGGTAAGGTGGTCAACACCGGCGCGGAGGTCATTCAACTGAGCGTAGTATTCATTCTTCTCCTTTTCAGCCCTAGATTGTGTAAATAACAGAGTAGATTTGGTAATGGTTAGTGTTAAATTGTGTATGGGGTTAGAAGTTCAAGAGATACAACGATACTGTGGAAGCGAGAGAAAATTATGCTCCCGTTGCAGAGCGTACGCGACTAAAGAGCGTTTTCGGAATTTACGGAAACTGCTGCGCAGAAACTTTCATGTGAACTTTTCGAAGAATTGTTTTCATATTTTATAGAGATATGGCATGCGTACATATATCCGTTGTGTGTTTGTGGTAGTAAGTGTATTTGTTGTTGGAGGTATTTTGTGGGAATAGTGAAGTCTTTTTGGAGACGTGGATGTGTTTGCTTTTTGCAGCACTAAGACCTGAAGTGCTTTCACAAAATATTACCTTATCGCGTGCCAGTTGATCGCAGGCGGCACGAGTTTGATTCAACTCATTGTGGCAAGTCTGGCGATCGTGTTCAGCCCTGTATTGCATTACAAAAAATTAAAAATTATTAACCGGAGTCGAAAAATTTCACAGCAAACGAAAACATCAACGTCACTTCCAACAACAACAAATATACAGAAGGACGATCCACGTTGACGCACAAGACGTGCAATGAAAACGCGAATAAACATTCGCCACCTGGAAACATGTATCTCGAAAACGTTACAATAACAAGAAATACTTACTTAGCCTTCAACTTGTTGAGCTGATCAACCTGTTCGGCCATCTCAGCAACAGCATCGTTATGCTTTTTGCGCAAGTTGGCCAAGGTGGATTCGTGCTGAATGTTGGCTTCCTCCAAATCTCGGCGCAGTTTGCTGAGTTCGGCTTCGCGTTTCTTGTTGAGTTCAATTTGAGCAGAGGTAGCACCACCGGCTTCCTCAAGACGCTCACCCAATTCCTCCAATTCGCGGGCCAAGTCAGCGCGTTGCTTCTCAGCCTTGGCGCGTGCTTGACGTTCAGCCTCAACTTCCTCTTCCAATTCTTCGATGCGGGCCTGCAATTCCTTAATTTGGCGCTGGTGTTTGCCAACACCGACCTGTTCGTCTTCCAATTTGGCGGTGATCGAAGACAATTCCTTGTCCTTGCGTTGGATGGTCTGTTCCAATTCCTTCTTGTTGCGTTCCAAGTCAGCGACGGCTTCCTGTGTGAGTTTCAGGTCACCTTCAACCTTGCGCTTGGACTTCTCAACATCACCGCGCAATTTCTTCTCGCGCTCCAATGAATCCTCCAATTCATCGAGGGTCTGTTCGAGCTTAGCCTTAACCTTGTTCAAGTGGTTGATCTTGTCCTCGGCGGCTTGGAGTTCCTCACCAGTCTTCTGGTTGGATTCACCTTGCATCTTCTTCTCCTTGTTCAACTTGTTGATGAGCTCATCCTGGTGGGCGATCTCGTCGTTCAAGTTGCGAATTTGGTGATCCTTAGTGGCCTTATCTTGTTCGGCCTTCTGGACGTTCAATTCGAGATCCTCAATATCCTTCTTAAGGCCAGAGATCTCTTGGTCAGCCTTCTTTTTCTGTTGGAACAGTTGGTTGCGGGCATCTTCCTCTTGGCTCAAGCGTTCTTGGATATCCTATGGAGGGTGAGAGAGACAGGGAGCGAGATTAAAGCAATTGTCAGGTGAGTATGATAGAAATGTACATATGCACGATTAGCTATGAATTGATTGGCCAATTCACTCACTCTATAATGCGCGATCGTTTAACGTTCACTCCACTCTTGAACTGGTGCAACATAAGCAGCTATTTTTAGTGCAACGCATAAATGTAACGTTTTACTGTTTGCACTGAATCAAAAATTGAAATTGCTGCTAAAAATAGCGTGCACACTCTTCGAAGAAGATTTCTAATGATTTCTTTTTGTTGGCTTGCTTGTTCTCCTTTCGCAGCTGTGATCTATTGCAGCAAGTGCAAATCCTCACCATAAGCACACAAATACCAGAGTAGTGATTAATTTGTAATGCCTGTGACTGTTGATGTTATTGATTTGCGATTTGCGTTGGTTTATGGTGCTTGATGGCCGCACTTAATGAAGCGCAACTGCATGTGGATCGCAAGTTGTAAGAATTTGATGAGGATCGCCAAGTGTTTACAATAGATACGAGTACACATGTACATACATACGTATTTAGAGATTGGCGATGAACAAATTGCCAGCAAGGGGAATTTTTTTAGTTTGCTTAGTAAATTTTAATGAACATCGCCTTGAGCATTATTGCCTGTGTGTTATGTGTGAGCGTGCGCACACATAAATACATACACATGTAGGCATTCGCAAATTAGCTATGGCCAGGTAAGTGGATCTTATAGAATGAGCTAAAAGGTAAACGAGGCGGAACAATGAGATTATCGTTAATTAGTGATACAAATGGCAGACTTTACATTTTTGCAGTTTTGGAACGCCAGCGATCTTAAACCAATTTTCAACACAATTATAGAGATTTCTGTATTACTGATACGAGATTCTTACGAATCTCGTTCATGGGGGTTTGTATATGTGAGGAAATGTTTATTTTTCCTTGAAATATTAATCGAAAAATTCAAAATATTCGCTGGATGAGAGGAGGATTTTTCACATTTGGTGGAGATGAAAATTTAATAAAATGTATTAACGTTCGCAGATTGGTGCGCCGTATACTCGTTCAGCTTTCTGAATATACAATTTCCATTCAAAGAATTTATTATTTGTTTTCTTTATGAAAAAATGAAGATTTTCGCGAAATCGGCCAATCGACTCGATGATGAGGTGCTTGATTTAATGAATTTTTTATAAGTTTTTGCTTTTTTTTACTTACGCGCAATTGGTTCTCGAGGTCGTTCTTCTGGGCAGTCAACTTGGCGTTCCTCTCCTGGTAGTCCTGCAATTGACCCTTCTCACCGGACAGCGAGTCCAAAAGGGCAGTCTTTTCAGCCAACAGCTTAGCGTTGAGGGCTTCCAATTCCTTGCGTACTTTCACTTCAGCGGCATGCAATTCCTCAGCCTTCTTGGCCTTCTCTTCCAGACGCTGTAATTCGAATGAATCAAAAGGAACAGATGGTGTTTTAATATCAGTGGATAAATTTGCGTTGTCTTGCGGCGCTGCGGCGGCGGCGGCAGCGGCAGCAGACGAGGTATTGGTATTTGGTTCGTCGTTGGGAGCTGGTGTGGAGGTAATTTGGTCGGGTGCGGCATCAGCAGCATTAGTGTGACCATTTAAGGCAACTGCTGTGCCATTTTCGATGACGGGTGGTGCTTCGCCTTCTGCTGCTGGTGCTGGCGCTGGTGACTCAGCAACATCCTTTTCAGCGGCTGCCTTTTTTGATTTCTTTACCTTCTTCTCATCAGCCATATTAGGGGTGTGTGCTTATATATATTTTTTTGTTTGAGAATTTCTGCTAGAAAGGATAATCGCGCGATTACGTGAAGCGTAGCGATATAGAAGGTTCTATTTTTCCGTAGAATGAAGTAAGAAGTTTAGAGAAATAGTAATTCGCAAAACTCGCTGAACGTTTAGCTTTTATTGAGCTTTCGCATAGATTGACTTAACTAGATTGTGAGCTTTCACTTGTGCTTTCGTTTGTTTGTCTCAAAAGAGTCGTTTTATGGCAAATACTTGTAATTCTTATTGCAACTAATACTTTATATTTCTTCGTATTTAAATACTGTTTATTTTTATTTTTTTGGTGTTTTTTAAATTGTTTCAACTGTTTGCTTTATAAACTCCAAAAAACGCTTTGGATTCGATTTGATTTCGTTGCGGTCAGCGAGTGAACTGAACTGAACTGAACTGAACTGCGCCACGACGCGTTTGAAGAACTAGGTCCGACTAGCTACTGGTCAACAGCTGGAATGATGATGAGTGCAGCAGCAATAAGCAATTCGAGCGGCGCAGCTCAAAGAAGAAATTATTTCAATTCAAATTACAATTTCAACTATCTACAAGTACGAGTACGTGCGTAAGTGTGTGTGTATGCATGTACATATGTATGCGTGTGTGGGGTAAATAAATTTAGCAACGCCCCGAATATGATCGAATCGAAGATTCTGCGAACGATGTGTTCAACACGTTAATAAATCTCATATTTATGCGCTTCGCCGAAAAAAAACAAACAAACAGCAACAACACAAGCAGCAGCACACAAGTGTGCACATACCGGCAAGGGTGGTATACACAAATACTTGCTTGTTGTTGTTGATTTTCCTGCTGCTTTCCGCAACAAACAGGCCGAACAGGCAAAAGAGGCTGCGCGGAGCCCCATTCTTGTGTGGCGATCAATGATATGGCACAGGTGTTGTGCTACAAATCCCGCGAGCCACGCATATTTGGCGCTTTGAAAACTATTTAGGAAGGTTGCAATTATTGCTGTTAGGTTTTGGCTGTTGGGCTGTGAGCTGTTGTTGTAGCAGACTTGTACCGCTGCTGTTGGCGATTTGCGGATTTGTGAGTAAAATGGCAAACGCCTGCTCGCTTGCTTGCTTGCCTGCTTGCTCATACGTCAATATGAGTTGGCCAAATTATTTTGATGAGGTTTCAATTAGAAATATTAATAAGTGCCCCGTAGGCAGCAAAAGAAAATTCAATTGCCAGGTTTTTTGTTGCTACTTGCAAGCAATTTTTATATATATGTACAATGTACATTGTACATACATAGTACTCGGTTGATAAATGTATAAGTATTCATATTTCATTATTCATTCCGGCGACGACGACGACGACGACGACGACGGCGATGAGTTGACTTGAGTTGAGTTGAGTGTTGTTGGCGCTACAGCTGCTTCAGCTGTTGATTGAGTTGCGCGCTTAGTTGGCGTGGCATTTACATGCGGTCAAGAAGATTCACACACACTAACACACATGCTGTCACCATATATAG
>JAPVRG010075979.1:0-22776 GCA_029783565.1 Rhagoletis cerasi
CATCAGGGCGCAAGCCTTCATCGCTGATGACGAGTTATTGCAACACGACGTTCAACTAGGTCAAGATGTAATCGTTAATGCCGACGTAACAATAAAAATCGACAGTGGTCGCACCATCTTCGAAAACAAACGAGCAATGAAATCGACGGTAATATCCGATAGCGACTTTTCCAAACTTTTGTGACACCGAGCAAGTCAAAAAGCAGAACCTTCTGAAGAGCTACGCTAACGTTTTCTCTAATGGGCTAAACGGCATTGGTAAAACCGACGTGGTTGAAGCTAGCAACGAGCTTGAGAGTAACCAAGTCATCTCGGAAGCACCGCACGGCATTCTCCAGAACCAGCTAATCCAAGTGCTTCAAGATGAACATGGTGACATGATGACCGACGCTGAACTACAGCAGCAACGAGCCGATTCCGCTAATTTAGTTAACGACATACGAGCACAAGCCAAGAAATTATACGACGCGCAGCTTTCTTACCCGAAGATTTACAGCGAAGATAATTTGGTGCTAACCACAAATGAGCCAGTAAGCACCGGCACATCACGGAAACTGGAACCTCGATATAAAGGTCCTTTCATTATTACCAAAGTCCTTCCAAACGACCAGTATGTGATCGAAGATTCACCACATTCCCAGCGAACGCAACGGCATTACACATCCGTATTCGCATCCGATCAGCTAAAATCTTGGTGTAAGTTACCACCCGATGATTTCGACGACGACGATGACCCCATGTGCGACAGTTCGCGCGAGGGCGCTCCGAAAAGGTCAGGAAAGCCGACTGTGGGCGATGGCAACCCAGCCACAGCTGTCAGATATAACCAGTGAGAAAACAGACTCGATAGTGAACGGACGTGCCGCAGTCGCAAGAACATCGTGAAATATATTTATTCTTTCTATTCATATTTTTCATATACATACTCTGTAATTCTTAATTTAAATAAATATACCTTTATTTGTGAAAATCGAGTGTTCACTCTACATATGGGTGTTTCCATGCAGCCGTACACGACATTCGTACGCTTATGGAGTAGTACAAATCTCACAAAAATAGAAGTTACTTAAAAACAAGATTACGGGTATGTTGCAATCAAAGGGTACTATGTTAGAGAAATAAAAAATGGGCAGGCTCGAAACTTTGGTGTGGAAAATATCCGTTCAAAACCAGATGATAACGTACATATATGTACATATGTGCGAAAGTCTGCGAATCATTGGAGTTTTTCTTTTCTTTAAAAATTCCTAAACTAAGCTTAATAATGCACCTATACAATGCCTTCATATTCAAAAAGAAATTATCGCTGGTTAGTTTTATATTTAAAAAACAAAACATAACGTACGCGAAAATTTTTCCTTATACAATATTTCAGTAATATAAATGTAGGGACCAGCCCTTGTACTTCCACGTTAGTAGATTGAGGCGGCAACACTGAACTGGACGAAGCAACGTCATTTTTGAATTTTTAACGACACGTCAGCTAACTTCACGCTAATATAGACACACGAATATCTTTTACTAATAAGTGAATACGACGAAATTACATCTCAGACTTTTTGTATCTAACTTTTATTAATAATAAAGAATATAGAATGGAGTTCTATAATTTTTGACCCCGCAAGAAACGCAAAATGAGCGACGATGATAATGACCGTTTCGAGGACGCGTGGCACGGCTCGCTCTATAGCCGCCACCGTTTTGGAAATCAAAACCTCGGTTATGGTACGTGCAAGTTTAGCCCAAAAAAAATTTACTTTTTTCCGGTAGGTGGACCAGGGACCGATCTATTCGAAAAAATCTTTTTATGGTCCGATTTGCTTAAAATTTGGTACGTAGGTAGCTTTTTACTTAGATTAGCATATAGGATACTTTTTTTCTGGGAAGTGGACCAGGGACCGATCTATTCGAAAAAATCGTATTTATGGTCAGATTTGGTTAAAATTTGGTACGTAAGTAGCTTTTTACCTAGATTAGCATATAGGATCATTTTGTTCCGGGAAGTGGACCAGGGACCGATCTATTCGAAAACACTTATTTATGGTCCGATTTCCTTAAAATTTGGTACGTAAGTGGCCTTTTGCCTAGATTAGCATATAGGATCATTATTTCTCGGTAGGTGGACACGGGATCGATCTATTCGAAAAATCTTTTTATGGTCCGATTTGCTTAAAATTTGGTACGTAGGTAGCTTTTTGCTTAGATTAGCATATAGGATACTTTTTTCCGGGAAGTGGAACAGCGACCGATCTATTCGAAAAAATCGTATTTGTGGTCCGATTTGCTTAAAACTTGGTACGTAGGTAGCTTTTTGCCTGGATTAGAACATAGGATCCTTTTTTACGGTAAGGACATCATCAAAGCATACCTTAAAACAGTGGCTTTGTATGACATGACATTAAGAAGTTGTATTTGCCTACAAATATGGGAGCCAATCTTAGTAGGGTTGGTTCTGAGTTCCCTCAATCCGTGCTTAGTATTGGAAATGGAATTATGCAAAATATCGACGGATACGTCACTGTAGATTTCAGGATTGGTAAAGTGGTGCACTACCTAAACGATTTGATTAATGAAGTGTATCCAGATATTGAAAATATTTTAAACAAACCATACTTTTGGCTGTGCGAGAGAGCGATTGTCTCGCCAAGGAATGTTACTGTTGATGAGATTAATGGCATCGCAATGCAAAAAATTGGGTGAGAAATTAAAGAGAATTCTTCCATCGACACAGTACTTATCCTTGAAGATGCCGTCCACTATCCCACTGAATTGTTAAATTCGTTAAACCCGGCTGGTTTACCGACTCAAACTAACTCTTACAAATGGGATTCCATTTATATTTCTACGTATTCTTCGACCACCCGCACTTTGTAATGGCACACGACTGGTACTACAATAATTGCATAGCATTGTTATAGAATGCATTATTCTTACAGGATCAGCAGCCGGAGAAACAGCGTATATTCCACGTATACCTACGATTCCAACAGACGTGCCATTTCAGTACAAACGTCTTCAGTTTCCTGTAAAGGTTTCATTAGCTATTACAATCAACAAAGCTCAAGGCCAACTTTTTAATTAGAGGGAATTTATTTTCGCTCAGAATGCTTTACACATGGTCAATTATATGTCCTTTTATCAAGAACTGGAAATGCCGACAATCAAATCATATTAGGGAACGTACCCGTACTACGTGACCCGTTCAGGGGGGGTCTCAATGAAGGGCGGGGCTTATGTTTTTATCACGTCATTATCCTCTACGGATTCTTTCGAGCTACATTCGAATATGGCGCGCAGTGTTTGGCGCTTTTTAAACTCACAGGTGGCAACATTGACGTACTAGAAGTGAGACCAGTTTAACCTTTTCTACTACTACTACCTTTATACTACGGTGGGTCACGTAGTATGGGTACGTTCCCTTACTGCCTTTTAATGAGAAAACTAAAAATTTTGTGTATTTCGAAGTGTTTCAAACCACTATTTAACTAAAAAAATCTTTTTTGTCAGTAAATAATATTAGTCTATATAGAAAACAAAATCATATAGTTTTTCTTTAAAAATTGTCATTGAAAAATGCGTACAACGTCGCATACGGGCAGCTAGTATAATATATTGATAGACGTAAAAAACAAGGCAATCATCCACCACACAACAAATTCTTAGGCTATTTGCCAGATAGTGAAGCCAACACGCACCATTATATCATTAAAAGAGACGAATGTATTTCAACGCGTTTTAGCACGCTCATCCCAAGAAAACCCGTCGTTGAAAAAGTTCGTCGCCTTTCTCCAGAAAAATTTGGAAATTGCAATTGTTAGATCGCGGAATTTGTCAATGCTCGAAAAGTCAATGGGCCAGCCCGTTGCACATGGTGAGAAAATCTAATGGTTCTTGGTGCCCATGTGGCGATTATCGGCGATTAAACGCCGTTACAGTCCCAGATAGCTACCCTGTGCGTTATATTCAGAACTTTGGTAGTGATTTACATGGTAAAACGATATTTTCTGTGATTGACTGCAAAAAGGCTTGCCACCAGATTCCGGTGCACCCGTTTGGTCTGAGAAACGCCGCTCAGACATGCCAACGCTTTATCGACTAAACAGTCGGAGGACTGCCGTTTGTATTTCCTTACTTGGATGATGTGCTCGTGGCATTTTAGCCGGAGGAACATGCGCAGCATCTTGAGGTATTGTTTAAGCGCTATCGTGAGAATGGTTTGATTAGAAATCCACGAAGTTATCGGCGATTATTACCGCATTCGGCTGCCACTGAGGCACCTCTTCATAAATTGATGGGTCCGTGTAAGAAACGTGACAGGACCGAGGTCAACTTGACAGCAGAGGCAGCAAAAGCGTTTGAAAACTTGAAGAAATAATTGGCCACAGCAACACTCCTTGCCTTTCCGTTGAGAGGTGCCATCATTGTCATAATGACAGACGCATCAGATATCGCGGTAGGAGCTGTGCTCCAGCAACGACTCGATGACAACTGGGTACCTCTAGGTTTCTATTCACAGAAGTTTACCCCGGCTGAGTAACGATGCAGCACCTACGATCGCGAGTTACTCGCATTCGTTCATTTTTGGAAGGAACAAATTTTATAATTTTCACCGATCATAATCCGCTTATACACGCTTTTGGACTCAAACGGTGGTCAGCCAATTATCTGAATGGTCGAAACTCTTCAGTAATCTTTAGAGATAAATATAACAAACCTAGAAAAATTAAACAGGGGTCCCACAGGGTGGTATCCTTTCCCCACTTCTGTTTAACTATTACATTTCAAAGCTCTTTCAACCACCAGAGGGTGTCTCCATTATCTCTTATGCTGACGATTGCTCGATTATGGTGTCAGGAAATGGACTTGATGACTTGTGCTCGAAAGTAAACGGTTACCTCGTAACTTTTTCGCTTCTTCACTGCAAGGAGCTTTACCCTCTCCACTACGAAATCCGCATCAACCCTTTTCACCACCTGAACGGAAGAGATCAGACTACAACTGGGAATTCACGTCGATGGCGTACCGATTCCGGCGGTGAATAACCCGAAAATTCTCGGAGTTGCATTCGACAGTCTGCTCTCTTTCTCGGAGCACACAACCGCAATTGTCAACAGAGTACAGAGCCGCAACAAAGTCCTCAAGTCACTAGCCGGCAGCAGTTGGGGCAAGGACCAAGAAACGTTGTTGGCAACATACAAGGCAATTGGCCGGCCGGTTCTAAACTATGCAGCGCCTGTGTGGTCGCCTGCGACAAGGACGCAGTGAATGAAGCTACAGACCTGTCAGAACACAGCACTCCGGACTGTCACAGGATGCCTTTTGATGTCGCCACAACACCACCTACACGACAAGGCCCAGCTTCTCCGAGTTAAGGAGCACAATTTCATGCTAAGCAAGCAGTTCTTGGTGGGGTGTCACCGTCGTGGACACCCGAACCGACGACTGCTTGATGCGGAGCCCTCGCCCAGGCACGTCAGAAGGGACCTCTACGAAATGACGGGCGAAGTCCAGAGGAGACAAGCAATAAACGGCATTCACAAGGAGTCGGTCCTAAGTTACATGGACTCAAGACCTCTGAATGCCGTTTTAGGAACCCAACTACCGTACGTGGACGAGACTGAACTTCGTCTACCTCGGGAGACACACTACGTTGGCACAACTGCGCCAATCCAATGGGAGTAGCAAACTTCTTAGGCCTTCCGCTAGTTGAACTTGATGACAACGACTAAGAGACAAGCCGATCTAGGTAGGGCTAAGTAAGCCGGTACAACAACCACGGATCAGGGCCGGCAGTTCGAAAGCGCCTTGTGCCAGCAACTATCGAAACTGATGGGAGCGAAGCACATACACACTACCAGCTATCATCCACCAGCCAATGGTCTGGTGGAAAGATGGCATCGAGTTCTGAAAGCTGCACTCAGGTGTCAATCGGCCGACTCCAATTGGGTTGATGTTTTACCGATTGTTCTACTGGGCTTCCAAACGGCTGTGAAGGAAGAGTTGGGCGCATCTGTCGCGGAAATGCTTTACGGTCAGACGATCCGATTACCTAGCGAGTTTTTGGACACCACAAACAATAAGTCTGCGGACGAGCAGAGTTTTTTGAGAGAACTTCGACAACATTTTGAAAACATTAACGCAACGCAAACTTCACAGCACGGAAAGCTTGCAGTGTACGTACTAGAGATGGACACGGGCCGGGCTTTTGGCAGGTGCCCAGCGGGCCCCTGCATAAGCCCGCGGGTACAGGCCGGAATATTTGCTGTCAGCACGAACTCATGCGTGCATGGGCGCTCAGTAAAATTTCATAAAAGCTCGAATAAGCACGAAAAAGCCCGTTAATATTTGTATTTTATTTTATTTATGTACCAGTTAATCGTTTGAAACTATCAACCAAGTTTGAGTAATTTGTTTTTATGTGAGATGAATCTTTGATCTAAACAAACAATATTTGTACGTGCTCAATTTATCGCTTAGTACATCTATACTTCTATACTAATAATTATATAAAGAGAAGTCCTTTTTTTTGTAACAGATAATCTCGCGAACGGCAGGTCCGATTTTCAAATAGATTTCAACAACCACCATGTTTTTAAAAATTTAATTTTTTCCGGTAGGTGGACCAGGGACCGATCTATTCGAAAAATCTTTTTATGGTCCGATTTGCTTAAAATTTGGTACGCAGGTAGGTTTTTACTTAGATTAGCATATAGGATACTTTTTTTCCGGGAAGTGGACCAGGGAGCGATCTATTCGAAAACATCGTATTTATGGTCCGATTTGGTTAAAATTTGGTACGTAAGTAGCTTTTTACCTAGATTAGCATATAGGATCATTTTTTGCCGGGAAGTGGACCAGGGACCGATCTATTCGAAAAACACTTATTTATGGTCCGATTTGCTTAAAATTTGGTACTTAAGTGGCCTTTTGCCTAGATTAGCATATAGGAGCCTTTTTTCTCGGTAGGTGGACACGGGGCCGATATATTCGAAAAAATCTTTTTATGGTCCGATTTGCTTAAAATTTGGTACGTAGGTAGCTTTTTACTTAGATTAGCATATAGGATACTTTTGTCCGGGAAGTGGACCAGGAACCGATATATTCGAAAAAAACGTAGTTGTGGTCCGATTTGCTTAAAATTTGGTACGTAGGTAGCTTTTTGCCTAGATTAGCATATAGCATCCTTTTTAATGGGAAGTAGACCATGGACCGATCTATTCGAAAAAATTGTATTTATGGTCCGATTTGCTTAAAATTTGGCGCGTAGGTATCATTTTGCCTAGATTAGAATATAGGATCCTTTTTTACGGTAAGGACATCATAAAAGCATACCTTAAAACAGCGGCTTTGTGGCATGACATTAAGAAGTTGCATTTGCGGACAAATATGGGAGCCAATCTTAGTAGGGTTGGTTCTGAGCTCCCTCAATCCGTGCTTAGTATTGGAAATTGAATTATGCAAAATATCGATGGATACGTCACTGTAGATTTCAGGATTGGTAAAGTGGTGCACTCCCTAAACGATTTGATTTATGAAGTGGATCCAGATATTGAAGATGTCCTTTGATCAATATATTCGATGATTTGAGCTTCAATTCGTATGTTATTGACGGCGGGTGATACTGATTCTGTGAGGTTAAATCGCTACGAGACCAATGATAAGTTAGATAAAATACACGTGTTGTCCATCCGGTGGTCGCTCTAAGAAAGGGAAAGGCGATTGTCATGTTTATTATTACTCAGCTGCCAAAATGGTGATCTGTTCACAATGCAAATTAAACTCATATTTTACAATACATATACATCTATTACATGCTTAAAATTTCTCTTATACCGCGACCTCTATCGTACGGGAGTGAAACTTGAACATACTCCCGGCGATGACAAATTTGTTTGTTATTACTCAAATTTCGAACTAGACTATGGCTTATTATAAATAAGTTAAATTGAATGCTTAGAATGCTGCTTATTTAGCTTAATTGTACATAATTCGATCAACATTAATAGCAAACCTCAACGGTGCTTGAAAAAAAAAATTTAGTTACATTATGTAAAGAAGAAATTCAGTATTCTGCTTCGAGCTATTCGTACCTTGAAAGGGAGTAAGTGATAGTTATGCATTCATAGTTGGATTGAGCAGCCACGAATGGCTAATTATACGGCTAAATCCTCAACTTCACCGTTATTAATGGGAACTAGGCACAGTTTGGTAATTGGTCTTTTAAGGGTGGACGTTTGCGTTTTAACGGTGGCAACCCTTATTAGTCCGTCATCTCCCGGATGTAACTCCACAATTCGACCTAAAGGCCAATGATTGACTGGAAAGCGATCGTCCTTTATAATCACCAAATCGTTCATTTTGAGATTAGGTTGTTTATTGGTCCACTTTTTTCGAATCTGCATGGCTGACAGAATTTCTTGACGAAATCGATTTCAAAAATGTTGCACCATACGCTCCATTAGTTGATATCTTTTTACCGGGTTCTCGACAGCGGGTGGCTGTGGCCGCGAAAGCAGCGTGTCCCCTGTCAAAAAATGCCCCGGAGTAAGAGCAGTAAAATCATATGGATTATCACTTATTGGCGAGATTGGACGCGAATTCAATACAGCCTCTACTCTTGCGAGCACCGTTGAGAACTCTTCAAATGCGAGCTTAGCGTCTCCAATGATTCGTGAAAGATGAAATTTCATTGATTTGACAGCTGCTTCTGCCAACCCATTAAAATGGGGTGCCCCCGGGTGACTGAAATGCCACTGGATTCCCTTAGTTGTCAGATATGGTAATATTTCCTTGGAGGCGATACCACTAAATTCGTTTTGTAAACGTTGAATTTCGGCATTGGCACCAATAAAATTGGTACCACAATCGGTGTAAACATCCTCACAAATTCCACGCCGAGCAATGAAACGACCGAACGCATGCAAGAATGTTTGCGCCGACAAATCTCCTGCAGCTTCTAGCTGGACGGCCTTTGTAGCCATGCAAGCAAAGACCGATACATACCCTTTATATGCGGACCGGTCCCTTTCCTTTGACGTGCGAATGAGAAAGGGACCGGCATAGTCCACTGCAGTGGCCGCAAATGGTCTGATGGAGTTCTTAACTCGAGGTGAAGGTAAATCACCCATTAATTGCTTAGACAAAACTGGCTTGTGTCTAAAACACACCACGCATTTGTTAATGATATTCCGAGCAAACTTGCGAACATTTAATATCCAATAACATCTGCGGGTTTGACTTACGGTAAGACGTGCAAAGTGAGTCGATGGTAATAATTGATAATTAAACGAGCGAGGTAATGCTTGGCTGGTACTATAATCGGGAATTTTTCGCTGTCCGGTAAAAACGCGTTGCGAAGGCGCCCATTTAGTCGGAGAATTCCGCTCGTATCAATAAAAGGATTAAGACTAATAAGCGGGTTTTTACTTGACACGCTCTTTTTTTGCTTTAACGCCTTTAATTCGGCGAAAAAGTGTTCATTCTGTACCCAGCGTATTATATCGTATTCAGCGTTTTCAACTTCTTCCGCCTTGAGGGGTTTAATATTATCACTCTGCTTGCTTATATTACCGGAACCTTTTGCAAGCATTCTCCTAAGCGCATCACGGTTATTAACCTTGCGTAAATTCCGACTGTAACGTAAGCGAAACTTCGACGAAGCCGGTTGAAGTTGGAAAATCGCTGTAAAACTTGATCGAGATGTGAAATTGCATTGACGGCCAGATTAATTTATCTTAATCTGGATCTTAGTTCATTTTGATCATCCTCAAGTAAGTTGAACGGAGAGCTTGGCCAATGGTCGGAAAGGTATGTAAGCCATTCAGGACCCCTCCACCAGAGTGCGGAATCACGAATAGATGCAATGTCTAATCCGCGGCTGTTGCAATCGTCCGGGTTATCCTTAGATGAAACATGGCGCCATTGCTCAATCTCAGTTGAGTCAAGAATTTTGTGAATACGGTTTTGGACAAAAGAAGCCCATCGATTTGGATCACCCCGAATCCATGATAAAACTATCGATGAACCAGTCCATAAATGTGTTTTATTAATTACCAATTCAAATTTATTCTTGATTGAATCTAGCAACTCTGTAGCTAGAACAGCACCATATAATTCGGCTCTTGGTGTAGTGAGCATTTTGCGAACCGGGGTTAATTTGCTCTTAGCGATGATAAGATGGGTATGAATGCTATTAAATTCGTCGATCGAACGCAAGTAAATAGCGGCTGCATACGCCTTCTGACAGCTATCGCAGAACACATGAAATTCGTTGAATTTCCTTAGTGAAGTGGTACTGAGCCATCGAGGGACACTTATTTGGTGTATGAATTGGAATTGTTTCAGAATCTCACTCCAATCAGATTGGAGTTCAAAAGGTATTTGGTCATCCCAGCCGACATTTTCCTCTACAGCTGAGTCATGAACAACTTGGCTTTTGTTACGAATGGGTTTAACCGACCTAAGGGATCACAAAATCGAGAAATTATAGAAAATATACCTCGTTTAGTGGCTTGATTTTGTGCAACTGAAAAATTTAAATTGAAATAGAATTCGTCACTGACCGTCGACCAAAGTAGACCCAATGCCCTGATTTCTTCGCTCGAGTTGATTAAACATTCAGTGCTTTGGCTGCAGTATTCAGGTGGTATATGCTGCAAAACTTCCGCTGAGTTGCTGGCCTTAATTCGAAGCCCGCACTACGTAACATTTGGATGAGTTGTTTTGTAAGCAATATTGTTTCGCTGATTGACTCCCCGACGGAGGTGACATCATCCACATATGTTTCTTTCTTGATAGCCTCATAAGCCAGGGGATAAGTATCGCGTTCAAAAGCAGCTAACTTGTGCAAAGTTTTAATAGCAAGGTATGCGGAAGGTTTGAGGCCAAAAGTAACGGTTTGAAGCGCATAAGTTTGAAAACGAGAATCGTCTTTCCAAATTAGCTGCTGATATTTAGTATCATCCGGATGCATATCTATACAACGATACATTTTCGCGATGTCGCTGACGAATACGAACTTATGAACACTCCAGTTGAGTAAAATAGTGATGATATCCGATTGTAAAACAGGACCGGTGGTGAGTATATCATTCAAAGAACTCCCGTTTGAAGATTTGGCGGAGCCGTCGAAAACTTGAAGAAGTTTCGTTGTCAAACTTGATACTTTAATAACTGCTTGATGAGGCAGATACAAATGTTTGATACTTGACGGGGAATGAAAGTCATCGTTAATAGTCTACATCCGTTTGACTTGGTTGAGTGTCTTATACTCATCGAATACGCGAAAATAAGCTTCGCGAAATTTTTCGTCACGTTGAAATCGTCGTTGAAGAGATTGGAAACGTTTTAGGGCCATCGAAAAGGACGAACCCAGTTGAATCGTAGAATCAAAATAAAACTCAATTGGCAAGCGTACCTACCATGAATTTTCCGTTTTCTTGGCGACTGTAAGTTAGAGCTCTTGTTGAAAACCGACTATCCGGCTATTCGATTAGTCGACTAGTCGATTAGCAACTTTTTTGGAAGTTGAAAGTCGAGCAAAAAGTAGTCTGAAAATCGACTAACCGAAATAATTCGAATAATGACAATTGCTCGCAAAAAAAATTTTTTATTTTAAAACAAATTAAAATTATGCGTTCAAAATGAGTTCTCGCAAGTAGAGCTCTAGATACCCGGGTATCGAGCAATGCGAGTAGCTCGATACTCGCTCGAAACTCGTTCATTGCTCAACTGCTCAAATGTTTGTTCAAAATTTTCGAGCCTTTGAACAATTTCATCAACAAAAGAAAATTTGTTTATTGTATTTGTCATTGTATTTGTTCATTAAAAGCATTTTTTCATTTGAATTTCTAACAATCTTTGCATTATATATCAATAATATGAAAATTTTAAAAACTTGCTAACAAAAATGTCAATATAATCAAAAAAACATTGCTCAAATTATTCGAAAAAACTCAAATTGCTCGAGCTCATGCTCGAAAATTTTCGAGTAATGAGCATTGAACAAGTGTGCGAGTACTCGTTGCTCACATACCCGGGCTGTTTGAAAATGTGCGAACAAAATCGAGAGCTCTACTCGCAAGCGCAAACTTCATTATATTTGAAATCGAGTTTTGTCAAGAAGCATAAGTGTTCATCACATTCATACATATGAAT
Source organism: Rhagoletis cerasi (assembly GCA_029783565.1). NCBI lineage: Eukaryota > Metazoa > Arthropoda > Insecta > Diptera > Tephritidae > Rhagoletis > Rhagoletis cerasi. The sequence goes on from JAPVRG010075979.1 coordinate 12,157, forward strand.
ATACACACATAAAAATATATTTGTTGATATAAAACAACTAGTCGAAAATCGAAAACGAACGGTTAGTCGACTAGTTGCTAGTGAGCGGTTAGTTGAAAAAGTTGAAAAGAAACGGTTAGTCGATTAGGTGAAGTCGACTATTTTTTTAAACCGATTAGTCGACTACTCGATTAACAAGAGCTCTACTGTAAGTCCTTTCGTAGAAGTTCTCAGTCCATTCATCTTCCTGCGACAGTTTCTTTATCTGGGCTACTTCTTCAACCTACTAAAATTTCTTTATATATTCCCCGATTTCTACTGTAGAAACATGAAAGCAATTAGCAACAGTTACATGATTTTGTTGATACACTTCTCCGCCCAATATCCATCCCAATGAGGTGTTTTGCGCTACTGGCTCACCATTCTGTCCCTTGCATAACCCACTTTGAAGGATTTTGATATAAACGTCGCCGTCTAATACTAAATCAATTTGTCCGGGGGAGGCAAAATGGGTGTCAGCCAGGGGCAAATGCTGTAAATGCGCAAATGAACTTGGCTTAAAGGGGAAAAGCGGCAAATCCGAAGTAATAGTAGGCATTATAGCAGCGGTAGTTTCAACCGAAAAATTAAAATCAGTGATCGAATTAATGTTTAAAATTAACCCCTTATTGATTATTTTTTTATTCGTTTTGACCCATTGGGCGGACACCCATGCATATTGGAATCGTTGGCAACTTCAAACGTTGAGCTGCGCGCTCGGTTATGACTGCGTGCTGCGAACCTTGATCTACCAATGCTCTCAAACGTACGAATTGCCCATTTATATCGAGAACATTTACTAAGGCTGTTGCGAGTAGAACGCTACTTGAATGCGAATTGACTAAATTATTTGCGGCTATGGCGCTCAAGTCGTTGGCTGCTTTTGAAATATTTTTATTTGAGGTTGACGAAGAAATTTGATTTGATGCAGAAGATGTCAAATTACTGAGATGCAGAAGCTTATGGTGCTTACCTCCACAGGTGGAACAGGTTTTTTCGCTGATGCACGCTTGCGACTTTGGATGCCCTGAACAGTTGATACATACTTTGAGCTGATCGGCAGTAGATTTCCGTTTGGATGCAGACATTTGCAGAAAACTGGGACATTTCCGTAAAATATGAGGCCGCACTTCGGACAAGAAATTCGTTTTATAGAAACGTGAAATGATCTGGCGTCTTTTCTTTGTATGGCTTATGTGAACTTGAGTTAGGGTGCTTAGTGGATGAGACGGATGATATTTGCTTTGTACCATTCTTACTTGTTTTGGGGATACAAAGCTTCTAATGTGCGGAAACGTGTGTCCAAAAATTCCATTAATTTATCGAATAGCGGAATATCAGTGGACTTGCCCAAGTGTTTTTCCCACTTTACTCTGGCCTGATGAAGCTTTTTTTTTTCTAAAATAAATGCGAAAATAGCACCGCATTTCTCGGTATCAACACCTAACTTTTGAAGCGCAAATCCACAATCCACATGCGCGCGAAACATCATGGAGAGTTTGCAATTCATTGATTTACAAATTTTTCCATATAATTGCTGAAAAGTGCGCGCCTTTCGATTAACGCGGCCCATGCCGTATCATAATTTTCCGCTGTAATATCTAAATAACCGATTAGCGATTTGACCTTTGGATTGAGAGCGCTTTTTAAATACTGAAATTTATGATTACTAGTTAGTCGATCACTGTTATGTATTTGTAAAAATGAATCGTAGAACGACGGCCAATCAGCATATAAGCCACTGAACTGCGGAATGGTGAACTGGGGTAATTTAAAAGCAGGTTCGGTGGGAGCCCTGATTTGATATGTAATGCTCAAAGAATTCTGATGCTCTGGAGGAGTATGCGAGGGGGTGTTGCTTGGATATAACTCATCATACGCAGCCTGAATTGTAGAAAAAATATGCAGATGTTCATTTTCAAACTCATTTAAAACATCGTTTGCAAAATACTCATTTGCACGTGGTAAATCCAGTTTAATGATATCATAATGACGGTCGATAAACTCACGATACAAATTTCCTAGACGACTAATACGCGTTGTAAAATGTCGTTCTGTCCGACGGTCTGGACCATCTTTACGGAAATTTATTAATTCCTTACGTAAATGTTTCAAATCTTCATGCTGCATTGCTACTAGATCCAATGCTACGACTGCTTCTGAGCTTTGACTATCCGGCATGTCGTGGAATATAATCAGCCAACAAATTAATACAAAACAATAACTTACCCTTTGGTACCCGAATATGCGTCGCTCTTGCCAGCACAACCTTATCTGCAGATTTGTTCAATACGGGGATCAATTCAATGGAAATGTTTCCCCAGGTGGATAAGTTTGGTTATCTGACCCCAATTCCGTTGTATGCAACCATGTGCTTGTCTTGTCGACGATTGGCCTGATGGATTGGACTAAATGATTTGCCTCAGAATCCGGCTACGAAGGACCAGTGTCGCGTGTTGAAGATGCCCCTTGGTCAATATATTCGATAACATGATAAGTTAGATAAAAAAACACGTGTTGTCCATCCGGTGGTCGCTCTAAGAAAGGGAAGGGCGATTGTCAATTTTATTATTACTCAGCTGCCAAAACGGTGATCTGTTCACCATGCAAATTAACTCATATTTTACAATACATATACATCTATTACATGCTTAAAATTTCTATTATACCGCGACCTCTATCGTACGGGAGTGAAACTTCAACACAAACCATACTTTTGGCTGTGCGAGATAGCAATTGTCTCGCCAAGGAATGTTACTGTTGATGAGATTAATAGCATCGCAATGCAAAAAATTGGTTGCGAAATTAAAGAGAATTCTTCCATCGACACAGTACTTAACCTTGAAGATGCCGTCCACTATCCCACTGAATTCTTAAATTCGTTAAACCCGGCTGGTTTACCGACTCATAAACTAACTCTTACAAATGGGATTCCATTTATATTTCTACGTATTCTTCGACCACCCGTACTTTGTAATGGAAAACGACTGGTAGTACAATAACTGCATAGCAATGTTATAGAATGCATTCTTCTTACAGGATCAGCAGCCGGAGAAACAGCGTATATTCCACGTATACCTATGATTCCAACAGACGTGCCATTTCAGTACATACGTCTTCAGTTTCCTGTAAAGGTTTCATTAGCTATTACAATTAACAAAGCTCAAGGCCAACTTTTTAATTAGAGGGAATTTATTTGCGCTCAGAATGCTTTACACATGGTCAATTATATGTTCTTTTATCAAGAACTGGAAATGCCGACAATCAAACCATATTAGGGAACGTATGCGTACTACGTGACCCGTTCAGGGGGGGCCTTCAAAGTACCATACTTGGTCTCAATGAGGGGCGGGGCTTATGTTTTTATCACGTAGTCATTACCCTTTACGGGTTCTTTCGAGCTACATTCGAATATGGCGCGCAGTGTTTGGCGTTTTTTAAACTCACAGGTGGCAACATTGACGTACTAGAAGTGAGACCAGGTTAACCTTTTCAAGGCTAGATGTAGCATTCTATTTTTCGCCATAGCTTCAGAAATTTAGATCTGACTTCGTGGCTTTTTCCTGGAATTTATGAATTACTACGTGAAAACTGTAGGGGGACCGGGGGTCCTGGAATATACTACGGTGGGTCACGTAGTATGGGTACGTTCCTTTACTGCCTTTTAATGAGAAAACCAAAAATTTTGTGTATTTCGATGTGTTTCAAACCACTATTTAACTAAAAAATCCTTTTAGTCAGTAAATAATAATGGGATTCTTCACGTTCGGGCTCGTGCGTGTTTTTGAAAGTGTATTTTGCGCTCGTGCCGGGCCGGTCCTGAAAATTTAGGCCCGCGCACATCTCTACGTACCCAAGGATGTAGCATTCTATTTTTTGCCATAGCTTCAGAAATTTACATCTGACTTCGTGGTTTTTTTCTGGAATTTATGAATTACTACGTGAAAACTGTAGGCGGACCGGGGGTCCTGGAATATACTACGGTGGGTCACGTAGTATGGGTACGTTCCCTTACTGCCCCTTAATGAGAAAACCAAAAATTTTGTGTATTTCGAAGTGTTTCAAACCACTATTTAACTAAAAAATCCTTTTAGTCAGTAAATAATATTAATCTATATAGAAAACAGAAACATTTGGTTTTTATTTGAAAATTATCATTGAAAAACGCGCACAACGTCGCATACGGGCAGCTAGTACATACATACACACAAAATAAAAAAATGTGTATAAAATAAAAGTTGACTATCATTTCGGGCTTGGGCATGTCCCGTCGTGCCGAGTCGGGCCTTAGTGGAATTCTTCACGTTCGGGCTCGTGCGTGTTTTTGAAAGTGTATTTTGCACTCGTGCCGGGCCGGGCCAGAAAATTTAGGCCCGCGCCCATCTCTACGTACCCAAGGACTTACGTGTTGGTAGTCATGTATTTTTGCGAGACAACACCATCCACAAGCCGTTAAAAGCTCCATACGATGGACCATATCTTGTGGTACACAGACATCCGAAGACGTATACTATATTCATCGGATCGAAACAGGTCACGGTATCTGTTAATCGACTTAAACCAGCCTATTTTCCAAAAGATGAGTTAGCAGCTATAAATCGGTCGATGACATGGAAAGAACTACCCATTTTCGACGCTCCTTATGGGAAGGGGGTGGTCTAGGGACTAGCCCTTACACTTACACGTTAGTACTTTCAGTCGGAAACACTGAACTGGACGAAGCAACGTCTTTTTTGAATTATTAACGACACGTCAGCTAACTTCACACTAATATAGACACACCAATATCCTTTACGCGTAACACCAATACGACGAAAACATATCTCAGACTTTTTGTATTTAACATTAGTTAATAATAGAATTGAGTTCTATATATATACAAAATTAAAATTTTTTATTACATTTCTTTTTCAATTCCTCTCCACCGTTTCGTGTTTTCGTTACCTCTTCGCCTTCTGAATACGAAATTTAAATTTATAAAATTGTTTGAACACGTTCACCTGCATTTACGGTTTAAATTTTCATGGAAACACCCAAATGCAATTACATGTGTATCGAAAGACGGAAATACATATCGTGTAAAACCACTTTAAGAGCCGTTTTATCAAGCAACTTTTAAAACTTATTTGCCCTTGAAACACAAATTTTGTTTTCAAAAAGTTTTATAAAAATAAATTAGACGAAATATGTCGATAACCCAATCGTCTAAAAAATGGTTCTATTATTGTTTTCCTGCCAATCACCATTCTTGGGTTATCGCGATTTCATAATTTCAATAGCTCGCATTCTACATGATATGCACTCAAATGTTCTGATAATTTAGTTATTTTTACGGTGACCATCCGTCCTGTTTTTTGCAGGACCGTTCTGTTTTTCAGACGTCTGTCCTGCGAAACTTTACAAAGCAGAAAAACCTGAAAATGCACTGTTTTTTTCAAGTGTCCTGCCTTTGTCCTGCATTTTATTCGGTAATGTTTAGCAAACGCTGTTGAACACAAAGTATTTATATATGTTCGACAATTTCAAATCAACGGTATTTTGTAGACACTTGAAACTTGCTCATTAGCCTACCAACGTTTAATGGGCTATAAAACTGCGTACCTAAATTTTGCCTAAAAATTCTGGATAAAAAGTTTGAAATTTTGATGAAACTTTTTGTTTTTTTTTTATTTTTGTAGAAAGTTTGAAATTTGGATTTATATGGTTTTTGTTATACAATGAGCAATACTTTTGTAAAAAATTAATGGGCATTAAACAAACAAAAAGAAAATGGTAAAAATTTTGAGGTGCTATTATTTTGACATGCACTTTATCATTTGTAGAATTTTTTTGTACATTAATTGAAAAAACAATAAATACTAACGAAGAAAATGTGATTTATGGTTTTAGTTTGAAACTTTATGAAGAAAAATATTTGTTTTTGTATTATTTTTATGTTACGTAAATATGTGTACATACATATGTATATCATTTGAAAAACGTCCTGCATTTTCTATTCACATATATGGCCACCGTGGTTATTTTATATCCCATACTGTATGTACTGTATTTCTTTTAATGTCCCGTATTCGGTGTACGGAACTTAAAAATTGGATGTCTATGAACTATTTGTAATATGTAGTAGGAGAGCCAACTGCTCAAATTTCGAAAAGTAAGGACTTGCCCCCGCTTATCTTTGCAGAAGTCCTTGGCAAAAAAAAGGCTGCAATACTTTCAAGTCGACTTGCCAAGGACTTATGTCAGGATAAGAGAGGGCAAGTCCTCACTTTTGGAATAAGTACGTTCAAATTTTTCGAAATTTCAAAGTTTTATTCCAAGACACGATAGAACATATTTTTTCAACGATATTATGACTTAATCAAAAACTATTATCCTGCCAGTCTACGATCTGGAAAGTCGGTGATTTGAAGTTACCCTAGATACCAACTATTGAATTTTGGTTTTTTTATTTCAGGACAACATTAAACATATTTTTGAACAGTCGGCTCTGGGACTATAAGTGTCGTTGGCATATGATTGTATTTTTCCCACAAAACGTTATTGTGATAGCATGATGCGTGTATCATGATCAGGCCTGGGCGACGCCGACTGCGCATTATCCTCGGGGTAGCGTCGCGTCTTCGTTTTGACAATGATGATGGCGAAAATTAAGCAAAACTTAATGCCCTTCTTCTTCTTGTTTGACACTGTAACCGCCTAAGCGATTTTGGCCCGAGTCCAACAAAGCACGCCAGTTGTTTCGCTTCTGTGCCAATTTGAAATGCCAAGTGGGTTTCGAGTCAAATACTTCCAGTGTTGGAGCGTCTGTGTCCATTCGAACGACATGACCAAGCCAGCGGATCCGCTGTACTTAAATTCGCTGCACAATGTCCATGTCGTTGTAAAGCTCGTACAGCTCATCGTTCCATCGTCTGCGGTACTCGCCGTCGCCAAATCGTAAAGGCCCGTAAATCTTCCGTAGAATCTTTCTCTCAAACACTCTAAGGGCCGCGTCATTGGACGTCATTGTCATTGTCCAAGCTTCTGCGCCATATACCAGCGCGGGCATGATGAGTGACTCATAGAGCGTAGTTTTTGTTCGACGAGAGAGGATTTACTTCTGAATTGCCTACTCAACCCAAAGTAGCACTTGTTGGATTTCAAGACTGAGATTATCGGTGTTAATGCTGGTTCCCAAATAAACGAAGTTCTCTTCTGTTTCAAAATTATAACTGTCAACAGTGACCTGGGTGCCGAGGCGCGATGCGCTGACTGATTGTTTGATGACAGGAGATACTTCGGTTTGTCCTCGTTTACCAACAGACCCATTCGCTTTGCTTCCTTATCCAACTTGAAAAAGGCAGAACATACCTCGCGTTTTTTGATACCGATGATGTCGATGTCATCAGCATACGTCGGCAATTGCAATTGCTCTTGTAGTAAATTGCTCCATAGCGGTTAAGTTCTGCAGCTCTTATTACAAACGGCTCGGAGAGGTCATTCTCAATCCTAACGGAGCTGGTGGTATTACTCAACGTCATTTATACGCAGCCGTATTAGTTTCGCGGGTATACCAAATTCGGACATCGTGGCGTATATGCAACTCCTTTTCGTGCTGTCGAAAGAGGCTTTGAAGTCGGCAAATAGATAGTGAGTGTCGATCCTCTTCTCTAGGGTCTTCTCCAAGAATTGGCGTATAGTGAATACCTGGTCTATGGTGGATTTACCAGGTGTAAAGCCACAGTGATAAGGCCCAATCAGTTCATTGACGGTGGGCTTCAGTCTTTCACAGCACACTTAAATTCCAGTCGTCGGGTATGCGTTCATCTGACCATATTCTGCATAGGAGTTGATGCATGCATCTTATCAATACCTCGCCGCCGTAGTTAAATAGCTCAGCTGGCGGGCCGAGCAGCTCCAGAAGCTTTGTTGTTTTTTAGCCGTGTAATTGCTATTCGTACCTCGTCATAGTCCATCATCATCGACTGGGGTCTCGTGTTCATCTTCTCCACTATTTTGAGCGCTGCTGCCATTCATTAGGGTGGAAAAGTGTTCCCTCAATAATTTAAGTACGTTCTGGACATCGATCACTAGGTCGCCATGGTTGTACTTACAGGAGTTCGCGCCAGAATTGAAACCTTCCGTAAGTCGCCTAACTCTCTGGTAAAATTTTCGGGCGTTTTTCCGGTTGGCCAGCATTTCAAGCTCTTCGCACTCTTCGCGAAAATTAAGTCGTGAAGTCGGACTGAGCAATCCACCATTCTAACGCACACTGGACTGGGCAGTCAGCATAAAACAGGTTTCAGTTTTGTGCACATGAACTACGCTTGATTGTGTTAGTGCATTCTGACGGTCATCTTAATTTTGGAAACAATTTTGCGATTGGTGAAGTTTTGCTATAAAAGCCGGGTTTTTATAGCCTCATTGGACAATTTTGTGTAATAAGTAAGTATGAATGCAATAAACAAAAACTTGAGCTATTTATTTAGTGAAAGCATTTCTTCCACAGGTGCTGCATCTAAGTGTTGCAACATTTCGTCTTAGTGAAGCTCCATTTCCGTCCTGATTGAAACTGGATTTAGTACATTTGCACCACATACACTTTTCTGTTGTAAGTACAAGTGAAATATATGAAAATTTCTTTTAATAATAGTGTTTATTCCGTAGTTTTTGCACACCATAAATCGTAAATGTCTTCTTATGGATGCAAAAAACAAAAATTGTTGAAAGCTGCAGAAAACTCCGCTGGTTGGGCAATGCAAAGTTGGAGAGAAGAATGAAATACTTCCGGAAATATTCAATTCTTACTTCAAGAGTTTAAACTGGCGAAGGACCTGCAAAGTTACAGGAGTTATTTGCTTATGGATGAAATACGTTTTCAAAAACTTATGTACATAAAGGATGATATATCCCGAGTGGACACACCTGCGGAAGTATATTCCTGCCCCAGAGCGATTTGCCACTACCTTAAGATTTCTGCCTACTGGCGAAAATTATCAGGAGTTGAGCGAAAATACAAAACCATCCAGCAGCTTTCCTGCAGTAACATCGAAATCTGCGATGTTAATTTTAAAAGTGTGTCACATAAATATTTAAAGGAAAATTTTCTTTCGTATGGGTTCTTGGGTCCAGTTTATCAGTGCACAATTGTATCTGACTGTGGTTTAGACTTAGTTTAAACGCCCAAGCTAGCTGGTTTAAACCAGGAACCGAAAATAATGATTATTTTCAAATTTTCAATGAAAATATTAAAAATTGTAGAACAGTTTTGAGTATATATATTGCAATAGATCAGCTGGCTAAGTAATTTAATAAAGCACAGCCGTCGGTCTCGATGTCCAAAATCGAATGATTTTTATTTTCTCTAAAATGGTTTATGGTATCTTACAACAAACGGTTTTTACCCGCTAGAGTTACAGCTAATCTTAAGGTCTAGTTACTTAACCCAACTCCTACGGTCTAAACACTACTTGTACATAACCAATAGCCTATTCACAAGCGTAGAGCCTCTCCTACACTACACTACTACAACTCGGCTGTCCTGATTCTATGCCGTATGTGCGCTTCCTTTGGCTTTCCAGACTCGCTTCTCGAACCTGTGTCGTGCGTCAGAAATGTTGCCTCTGCCGTTGTTTACGCCGCTGCTGTTTGTGCCACTTTCGTTGTTTGCGCTACCAACTCCTTTTTTAGGACCTGTATTTTGAAATTTGCTTCTGACGTCGCACAGTGGTAAAAACGACCAATCTAGGTGGACATTGCTCATAATTTGTAAATAAATAGTCGAAATCACTTGAAAATGTATGAGTATCTTCTTGAGATTCATAACGGTTATTATATAAACAGCGGCGCCGATCTGATGCGACGCACAGTGGGCGGAGGGCGCCAAAAAGTAATTTTTCAAAAGTTGGAATTTTTAACTTTTTGTGAACGCAATCTTTAGTCAAATATCTAGATTTATAGAATCTAAAATAATTTTCCGTTTAATGGGCGCTTTCATACTTTTCCAAGCTTCTAAACTTGACCATTTATAGAAACTAAAAACTTATTTAGTAAAGAAAGGTACTTATCCAAAAATTAAAAATTTTTACATCAGGGATTTTTCTGTCAATCTTAGTTATAAGTTCTACAAACTTTAACCCGGCGTTTACATGAGACACTTTTGCCAAGACAATAGCAATACATTCACAATTTTTCACTAATACATTCACACAAAGACAATTGTCTTCATCACTGTCTTGGATTTTTCGAAGACAATGATGAAGACATTTATTTTGACGTTTCGAGAAAATAAGAATAACACATGCACAAATATCGCGGAAAATTAAAAGGTATTTTAACTTTGAGGTTTTTAATTAATAAATTATCAAATATTCAATAATGAATATGCATAGCGAGAAAATTATTCGAGACGACACACACGGCTGCTTGTTAGAAATGAATTGTTTCATTAAATGTCTAGACGCCTACGTCACAGAGACAATTTTTCTGTTTTTTGACAGCTAATTAGGAATGTTAATCCCGGGACCCCGGGATCCCGGTCTTTTTTAAGTCCCGAAAATCCCGGGATTGTTAGCAATTAATCCCGGGATTTTCGGGATTTATAATATCTTACTAAACATATAG
>JAPVRG010075997.1:0-11387 GCA_029783565.1 Rhagoletis cerasi
GATTTCGCCTTGTTTACAACAAACACATTATTTTGACATTCAGAAGTACCGCGGCGAAAATCCAAATTCGCCAGTAACACCACCTTGTATAAATTCGCCTTGCGTAACACCACTTGATATGAATTCGCCTTGGATAAAAGCAAAACAGAGCAAATAACAGATGGTTTTAGAAATTCGCCTTGGTTTTAGAGAAGGATGGAAATATTCGATAACGGTGACTTTCGACTAAAACCAAGGCGAATTCATATAAAACGGCGTTTCCACAACAAACGAATCACGTGATTCGCTCTCTCAATCCGAACGGTGAATCACTCCGTGTACACGGCATATCCTCAATTGGATTTGAGAGTTCATTGTTGCTTTATTTTTTCCTTCATTTCCTCCCTTTCTGACTTTGGTTTTTTCTGTTCACTTTTGCTCTGACAGCTGAGTTCGATATTCGCATGGTGATTGGATCTGAATCACCTACGAATGAAGTGATTCGCTCTAAAATTTTTACGTGGGCGGATTACGTGATTCGGTTTGTAATTGGGCGGGAATTACGAATGAGTGAGCGAATCACTAATAGGAGAGCGGCCATTAGGGCCGTTTTCAGCATCTCTGGTTCACACAAACTGCAGGTTAAACATCGCTATCGACTCCCTGTTAACGTTTAACAGAGCGTCGATAACGATGTTTAACCTGCAGTTATTGTTAACCAGACATGATGAAAACGCCGGTTGTTCAATGGCTGGTTACCACTAGTCGGAGGTACAACTTCCGATTAAGCACAGATACTGCTTTATCTACCACGTTATTTGCAGGGAGTCGATAAAGATGTTTAATGGCAGGTAGTGATAACCAGAAATTTAACAAACTGAACTAAAGACCGTTTTCACTACCTCTGGTTAACACTAACTGCAGGTTAAACATCTTTATCGACGTTATCGACACCCATCCTATAACATATGGTCGATATAGCAGTCGGTGTATTTAACTGAAGGATGTACCCCCAGTTAGCGTTAACTAGACATGGTGCGAACGGCCCTGAGTGTTTCATTATGAAATCGGCCCCAAAATATAATAGAAACGAGCTTATAGGCTATATTGTTTTTACATACAAGCGAGAGTTTAGAAAAAAATTAATGGGCATTGTTATAAGGAGATTCACACCGGGCTTGTCAATTCGTTAAGTCCGGTTTTTTGCTTGCATTGTCTTTATAAAATTAACAAAAAAAAAATACACATAAAAAACTACCGACTAACGACTTAAAAAGCCCCGTTGTGAATACCACTTATGTATTTCCCAGTAATATATCTACATATTTTTATACCTAAAAGTAAATACATAGTAGTATTGTGCTACTGAAGCAAACCCTAGGCAGTTGGTTTTTTTGGCAAGGAACCAAATGCAGATATAACTGTTCCTTTTGTACCGGTAACTGTGGTGGTTAATGTTGGTGGAACCGGTTTAGCCGCAGCTGCTGGTTGGTCCCATTTGGATTTCCTAAAAATTAGATTAAACCTTAATTTAATTTTTTTTAGCAAATACATACAGTAATTCTTTCACCTTTTCTTAGCTTCCTCCTCAACTTTACGTGCCAGTGCTGTCGCTTGTTCGATTTTATCTGTGTCCTTACGTTCTTTTTGCCTTTTGAGCATTTCACTTTTTTGTATACGTGCCAATTCTTCATAGTAGCTTTCTGGTCCCCATTGTAACGGATCATAGATCTCGGGAGGGTAATTTGTGCCGAATTCATTTATGTCACAATATTGTATAAGTTTCTCATAAATACTGGGATTGCGGAATTCTTTGCGCTCTTGTATAACACGATTCATATCCATATTTGTTGTTTCCATTTTCTCATACAAATGTTTGATTTTATCAACTAATTCTGCCGATGGTTTTCCTTTAGGCTCCGGAGGTAAAGAAAATCCATAATGAGCATATTTATTGAGTTTATCAGCTTTTTTTGGTGATTTAGACTCATTCACTTGTTCAGTCGTCTCATCAACTTCCATTTGTACACTGCTACTGGTATCTCTTGAAGTCAACACATTGCTACGAGCACTTCCGTCATCTTCGTCACCTTCCGATTCGGATTCATCGTTTGACTGCGAAGAACCACTTTCTTCTTCATCATCAGATATTACTGTATCATCCTGATAACTAACCAGGCGACGTACCGACTTTCTGCGCCTTCTCTTCTTCCGTACTTTCTCGGTTGGTGTCTTTTCGGGGCTTCCTTTTACGCTTGGTTGTTTTGGAATAACAGCCTGCAATAACATTAGAAAACTTTCAAATTTCGAGCAATGGAAAATATGTTTTAACCTGGGACGCTTGCGAGTTGGACGAGTCTGGACTAGGATCCTCCGGTTCGCCTTCATTCTCCGAATCTGTATACTGAGCCGTCAAACTTTGCAAAGCTTTACTCATATTTCAGTAATGAATATACACAAACTTTTAATTGATTTCCAATAGTTTACTAATAGTTATTTTTTGTTTTTTTTTATAGATTTGCTTAAAAAATGTATGTCGGCGAAAGCGTTCACTAAAGAAATCAGCTGTTTGAGAAAACAAAATTGACGTTCACTGAACCACCCGTTTCAAGTGCTACCATATCGGTAGCACTATATTGGGTCCAAATGCGTGATTTCCACGGTTTTGCCGATTTTGATAATTCTCAACTAAAAGTAAACAGCCTCTCAGAATGTACGCAAAAACTTTAGATGCACTGAAATTCACTATTTTTTCACAAAAACTACCGTTTTTTACATTTTATTTATTAATTTTCTGTATAAATCACATATTTTTACAATTTAACACAAACATTTTTTTTTTTTTTTTTTAAATTGGGCGATTTCATTAGGTATATATTAAAATATGGTTTTATACAAAAAAGTGTTGATGTGGGGTATGTTGTTACATCTTTTCTCTTTTTTAGTAAAACTACCTCTGGCAATGCTATGAACAGCTGATTGCAGTATTACAACAACAAACTTTGTTGTTATTGACGTTGACGTTTTCTATTGATTTATATTTTTTTTTGTATTTGTTGAGAAAAGCGGATATTTTGCGAAGAATTATGAGTGCATCTACCGAGGAATCCAAGACTGAGGATAGAATTCAGAAACGCGTGAATAAGATACTCGAAACAAGATTGGAAGGCGATAAAGTATGTGGCCTAGTATTACTCTAACAGAATTAGTTAAAATTTAAATTTTTTAGGATACTCTGGATGCGCTTAGCAATCTTTCTAACTTTTTTACCGAAAACACCTTACAACATCGACGAAACCTTCGTAGTGAGATTGAACGTCGGACGGTCGGCATAAATGATAGCTTTCTTAAGGCTTTTCGAGAGGTCAAGAATACCCTGGATGCAGTATGCGAAGATCTAGATACCATGTCAAGATCAGTACAGTGTATGAAGTCAAATTTAGAATCTTCAAAAGCCTTGACACATGACCTGATTAACCAAACGAATTCGCTGCAAACCGAACGTGAACGGCTACAGGTGGACCAACAGATTGCTGAAGCTTTTCTAGCCCGTTTTCAGCTAACTGTACCCGAACACCAAATACTATATGGTACTACAAAGGATGCACAAATTGTGCCCGAATTTTTCACTGTGCTCAACCGTGTCCAAAGTATTCACGCTGACTGTCGCGCTCTAATGCAATGTGGCTATCAGACAGCAGCTTTGGAAATAATGGAAGAAATGACATTGCACCAAGAGGGGGCATTTGAGCGACTTTATCGGTGGACACAAAATCACTGTCGGAATCTGGAAAACAACGAAATTGGTTCGTTGGTAACTGAAGCAATGAGTCGGCTCCAAGACAGACCAGTTTTATTCAAGTATGTTAAACATTGAATTTCCGGATGCGTGGTGTTTCTATATATCATTTCATTTTAGATATGTAATTGACGAATACGCTATTGCGCGCCGTGCTGTGCTAGTGCGCCTTTTTATTGAAGCATTGACGGAAGGTGGCGCCAATGGCAATCCAAAGCCTATTGAAATGCATTCACATGATCCAAAACGTTACATTGGCGACATGTTTGCATGGCTACACCAAGCAATTCCAAATGAGAAGGAAAACTTGTCGATGCTTCTGAAGAAATGCGATAAAAACGGTACGCCGAATGAATCATCACTTTAAACACATAAATAAAGTGTGCTTTCAGATTTGTCCGAGCAAACCCAAACCGCTTTAGCCTACATAGCTGACGGAGTTTGCCATCCTCTCAAGGTGCGCGTGGAAACCATATTGACTTCGGAAAAGGATACTATCATTTTGTTTGCTATATCGAACTTATTACGCTTCTACCAACAAATAATAAAACAAGTAAATTTTCTCATACACATGCAGGGACACATTTTGTAATAACATTCTTTTATTGCAGGTGGTCAAAGGGGGTACACTAGAGCAAACACTTATTGATTTGCAAAAGTCTAGCGAGGAGATTTATTTGACCTCTCTCTCCAACCAAGTTCGCAGCATTCTACAACGTCCAGCCAGTTCTAATTTAGGTCTTGAACCGCCGCAACGTGACTTGGTGCCACCACCGAGTGTTGCTCGCCTCTTGAACATGCTCAAAGAGATACTATCTGTAGCAACTATGGTCGATGGTCGGCAAACAGACATTACAAAGATCGTATCTTGTGTTATCGATCCTTTGCTGCAATCAGTACAGGAGTCAGCTTCACATTTACCTACAATCGATATGGCTGTCTATCTTTTAAACTGCCTGTACCACATGCAAAGCTCATTGGCAGTGTACGAATACATGGACGAACGCGTAGAGCGTTTGCAAGCACAGTCAGATGCACAAATCGACACGTTAATTTCGGAACAAGCATCTTCTTTGGTGGCCAATCTAAATTTAGGTCCCATCTATACAATACTGCAAAACAATCAAACGAAAATTGAGTCGAATTTACTTAAAATATTCATGAATAAAATGGAAGCTTTCTTAGAAATGCCAGACATGTTGCTGCTACCACAAGTGCAGTTGTTATTGTCCAGTGCACATCGCAACTCTGTGCAAAAGCGTGCTTTCAACGTTATCGTCGCTATATACAAGCAGATATACGAACGTGTTCACGATCCGGCAAATGGTTTCGAGAATCCAGAGTCTATATTCAGTAAAACGCCGGAGCAAGTCAGCAAGTTATTGGCTGTTTAGGTCAAATTTTTATTATATTAATTTTATATTTATCGCTTAAAATGTAAAAATTTGAAGTATTCAAAGAGATAGTTTCACATTCCCACTGCGTTAAAGGAATTTCCAACTTATGCTTTTTTATTTTTTTGCAAACAACTAGAACTCTCGACAATGTACGCGTTAGTCGTCAGCAACTCTTTCGTTTGAATAATTACTCATGTGTATAAACATTTATCATATGCATTATAAATAATGGGTACACGCCTCCATATCAGCCGCAGTTTTATCAATCTTTGAAGATTTTATGTGCTACTTCCTAATTTCTTACGCCAATCTTTCGTAACGTTCTGTTATTGTTTGCTAGTGTGGTTGCTAGCTGTAAGCTTATGTGCACAACAATAGCGAAAATGAAATTAAGCAGCGAAGCATAGCCGAAAGTAAAAGAGCTATTGGCGAAATAAAGAGGCTGTGACAGACGGACGTGTAATAACTAGTAGCGTGATTGTTACTTGTGTCACCCGCAGCTGGTCCATAGCTAACTCGACAAATAAATCGATTACGCGGCGCGTTCTTATTATACATGAGAAGAAGATAAACGTAAAAACTGGAAAATTTCATTGCAATTATTTTAAAGTGATGAACTGAGTAAACAAAGTGGATCTTAAGATGGTCTCGTAAGTAAATTAAAGTGCAAATGTGACTAGTGCACAGCAACTTTTTTGACAATTTCTTTGTAAAAGTGCACACAATTTCGTGTTTTTTGTTGCTAATGACGTCCATATATCTATACATATATATATACACATTTTTTTTTATCTGTTAAAGGAATTTTTGTTCTGCGTGATAAAACAAGCGACATGGCTATGGGTTTTCACATACATACATACATATGTATGTATGTTAGTTTGAATAGCATTAAAGAAATCGTTTTTTCGCTGTTTTTGTACGCGCAAAAAACCATTCCGCGTGAATATTCGAAGAATGTGACCATCCTTGAATGGGAAATTTTGTGTTAATCTTGCAGCTTACGAACCGATTATGCGACTATTTGAATTTAAAATGCATAAGATTAAGGACCGATTCTTGAATACGCAAGATCTGTATCAATTAATCCTACTTTAAACTAATATAATCAAGTCGACTACATATTGAAAGCAATTGTCTTCAAGTTAGCTCGGCATTGGCCAAACAAATAATTATTATTATGAAATACGTACTTATAAAACAATGCATTACATAGCAAAAAGGATATACAAAACCTGAATATAATTCTATATGGTGCTCTGGACCTTCTAAATGTATAAGTATGTGAATGCCTTACCAACTCGAATTTATTTGGAATCACTTATGCGAGTTATTAGGCAGCAAGCAAGAGAGTTTCAATGAAAGAGCAAGAACGTATCGTAGCTACCTATTGCGCTTTAGGTCATTGTTACTGTAGAACGTTGGAAAAGCTCAAGCGTCAAAGAGCTCAAAAACGCTGGTAAAGATTTATTTCCAACCAATTGGCTTTCTATTAGCGGTTTAAGTGTTGCCGAATATGGTGTCTCAAGCATGTCTATTGCATGATTTTCTTCATTCAAACGGAAATTTAAATAGTCGTCCGGACTCTCTGCATACATACTGGACAGCCTTTAAATTGCAAAAGATAATTTGTTGAAGAATACAATCGAATAGGACGTGCTATACATATCGAAATGTCTATGAAGTACTCACTTATAGTTTGTATTCAATCCCAAGCGATCGATCCTATAGCCAAATAGCAAATAACAGACTTCTCGAAACTCCATGCTAGCTGACTTGTAGCACTCCTTCAATTTTTTCATTTTAGAGTTGGCAGACTCAAGTTCTGCGCGCAATTGATTCATTTCTTTGATATTTATTGTCATATTGGTCGTTTCATTTAGACGTGCTTGTGTGACTTCGTTGTCCTCCTCCAACTTTTTATTGCGCCTCTTTAGTCTCTCAATCTGCAGTTAATTAAGCATTAAATTGACATTAATACAAACTAAATTTAGTTTCAACTTACTTCAGCTTGCAATTTTTCAATCAAATTTTCAGAGTGTTCATAAGCTTCAACTGCAGGATTTTTTGCCAAATGCACAACTTTATATTTGCCCACATTGAAGTCACCTTTTAAGCAACGATGTTCCAGCTCTAGTTCTAGCTCTTCTTTACGTCGCCGTAAACGCTCATTTTCAAGTCTCATGGCATCCAACTCTTTCTTTGTATGCTCATAGACTTCTGTGCTTATGACATTTTCTATTGATTGATCTGCAACGGGCAATTGTTTGGCGTTCGTCAATTCCTTCTCCAAATTACTGCACATTTCTTTGTAGCCTACTAGGGTCTTCTCTAGCATGTCCAGGCGTAAGCGTAATTGCACATCACCATTACCGCCTTCAACAGCGGCGTTAGCATTGGTGACTGAAAGAATTTTGTAAATGTTATAGTATTTGCAACAGACATGTTTATGTTTAGTATAATACTCACAAGTAAGATCCTTTTCAAAGTTCTCCAACAGTTGCTTGTAACAGTCGCGTTCCTTAGAAACTAAAAACAGTTTGCGTTGTACGCGTTCCTTGAAGTTCTTATGTCTCTTTAGTGCAACGTTAAGTTCCTCTATGTTTTTAACATAAATTTCGCATTTCTAAAAACATGAACGAAAACAGTTCGTAAAAAGTTTGATTATGTGCCATTTAAAAACTTTAATTTTTGTATATTAAGTATACTATGCATACCTGTTTGTAATCCAGCAGCTCCGACTTGACGCACTTTGTCTCGGACTGGGTGCTTCGTTTTTCACTCAGCATTATTATATCATTTTGTAGCAACTGCTCAATTCGAGAGCGCAGAGCCATCGGGCTGACCAACATGTTAGGTAAACAATGATCCTGTGCTACTTTCACCCATTCCTTTAGTTCTTGTTCCATATGAGTAAGTCTTACTTGCAGTGCTACCGCTTCGTTACGCCCACCTTCCTCACGCGCCAAACGTTTTTTTAAGTCATGAACTTGTTCTTCCAGTAGCAACTTGTTGCCCAACAATTCCTGCAAGTTTTTGTTATTTGTGCGTAAACGCTCAAGCTCCTTATCCATATCTGGTATGCTGAGTAAACGCGTTTGGGATTTCTAGGAATTAATGGAGCAATTATTAGTGCAATATGTAAATTTTGTTTCTAAAATATTTTACCTTAGTTATTTCCTTCCAATCTTCATAAGATGCTATTTGGTATTCCAGTTCTTTAATGCGTGAATGGGCAGTTTCTAATTCTTGCTGACCCTTCTCATGCTCCATTTTAAGTGATTCGTAGGCATCTGCATGCGATTTGTATTCATCAAGTACGCTCTTTAGATTTGCCATTTCATCAGTTACCAAATCGAGTTCCTTCATAAATAAACAATTATTTAGTAAAATATTACTGAAAGCAGTTTTTCTCCTATCTATCAATTTACCATTTCTAATTTATCTGTGTGTCGTCGGTATTCGCTTAACTCATTTTCCATGCTGTTCTGCATTTGGCGCGAATGATCTTCGATTTCTAACTTAGCGCGCTGCAGTTTATGTACTTCTTCCTCGTAGCGATGTTTTTGTTGTGTTAGTTCCCGTTGGGTACGTAGAAGCTCTTGCTTGGCGCCCTG
The DNA here is from genome assembly GCA_029783565.1 of Rhagoletis cerasi. Taxonomy (NCBI): domain Eukaryota; kingdom Metazoa; phylum Arthropoda; class Insecta; order Diptera; family Tephritidae; genus Rhagoletis; species Rhagoletis cerasi. Next base: position 8,793 of record JAPVRG010075997.1, read on the forward strand.
TTCCCGCTTTCGCACAACTTGCAAATGCTTTTCTACGTCCTGCACCTTACTAGCGGAAAATTCACACTGTTTTTTCAACTCAGTTACTTTGCTTTCGTAGAGAGCTTCTACTTCTGCACGCAACTTGTGTTGGCGGTCAATCTCCAGCTTTAGCTTAGAAATCTGTAAAGCAAATACACAAAGTTAAAAGAAAATTTTAACAAAACACAACATCCCAAACTTACTCGAGACTTGGCTTCGATTAAGTCCGCCTTAATTCGACGGGTTTCCCAAGGACTAGGTGGGACACTACTTACAGAGGCATTGCTATCGTTATCGCAACTGAGATGCGAGTTATCGTGGCGACGTTTTTTTGGTACTGCAAATCGAAGTTTAAGTTATAAAATATTGTATATAAACAGTTTACAATTTTAGTTAAAAGTACCAGAGTCATTGAAGGAATCGTTCAAGTAATCAAAGCCGAGTTTTTTTGGTGCTGAATGTGTTATACTATCATTGAATTTTTCCATTATTTTATCAAAATTTGTTTTGATATTCTCCATTTTGTCAGCCAAAAGGTGTGTCCATGCAACCCGAGTAAATCGTTCTCCTAGCGGTTTGTACTTTCGCTATTCTATTAGAAAATCGCTTGATTAGCGCAGCAACCGCACCTCTACTCAACTTTTCGACTTGTTTTTTCTTAAAAATCACACAAAATTGAATGTACAGGCAAACGCGAAACGAAATTAGCGAATTTTCACAGAACAAGCCGCCTAGGCATGGGTAACACAGTGCGGCGCCGCGCAATTGTAACACAAGGGCGCCAGCAATACCGGAACACCGATTACACAACTAATAAAGGATGGATTAAGGACACAATTAAAATTCTGTTTCTAAATAAAATTATAAAATTTACAATTTATTTGTAAGAAGTGAACGAGGACGCAAAATATTCGAAATTTGAGTGAAAATGTACATAATCGCCCTTGGCAAACACATTTATTTGAACATAGCTCGCGGAAAACACAAATGCAAATGTGCCACTTTAAAAGTAACTGTCCGCAAAAATTAAAATCGCTTGAATCGGAAAAATAACACAGAAATAATAAGTACGTATTGGTGTGATTGCGCCAATGAAATGTTCCGATCTCGGCATGGTACTGGTGCCTGTGTGTCAGCGCTAAACAATTTGCGCCAATACCCACCACTAAGGCCGCCTATTTCTCAAACGTAAATAACCAGTGTTGTATAGAGCTGCCAAACGATCGATAGGAACGCCATTCGATACTTTCGATAGTTTGAAAAATACTATCGATATTTTCGAATGTATCGTATACTATCGTATTGTATATGCAGGGGAACTTCAACTCCGAACGAAATTTGAATTATATATACATACGTATATATGTAAATATGAATATTGCACACGTGTTAGTATAAATATTGCATTCTAGCGTGAAATTCTAAATGTTTTCCTTACTTCAATTCACTTATTTAAGTAAAGATAAAAATATTTCAATACACCGGCACTATCGAAACTATCGACTATCGCTCGAAAAAAATCGACGTTTTTCCAAAAATAAAACTATCGATAGTTTTGCGGCTCTAGTGTTGTATAGCATCTTCTCTCTCTCGATTACGATCGGCGAATCACCCCGAACTGGGCAAGGCGAATTTATATAAGGTGGTGTTATTAGATCAGCTGATTTTGTGTATGTGTTTCGCCTCACGGCTTCTTATGTCAAATTGAAAAATTTTGTTTGCATTTCCACACACACTTACAGATTTTGACAGTTTACGCCGCCAAAGCAAAAACAAAATACATGTAAATTTTTGTTTTTGTTCTCCTGCTATCACCTTATATTAATTCGCCTTGGAACTGGGGTCGATAGTTTATTGTGGTTTTTTTTTTCCTTTATTTCCTCCCTTTCTTTGCTTTGGTTTTTTGTGTTCTCTTTTGCTCTGACGGCTGAGTTCGATAAATTTCCGATAAAAATTAGAGAATATAACGATTTGTTCGTGGCGTGCATGGTGATTGGATCTGAATCACCTACGAACGAAGTGATTCGCTCTCAAATTTTTGTATGGGTGAATTACGTAATTCGAAGGGTAATTGGGGGCGCCAATTACGAATGAGAGAGCGAATTACGAAATTTAATTTTCAAAAAACATCGGCACCGACTATTTATACATCGAGTAGACAATTTTCGATGCATCGATATTTTTCTGACATCCATAATCTGTGTTTGGTTTTGTATTTTTATGATTTTATTTCATACGCGGAAAATTTTGTTTCCCCGCTGGATCAAAAGATAAGCCAACAAAATAGTTATTCCGGCTAAAAAACCATTTGATTATTAATATGTCTACAGAGCAACAGAATGTTAAAGATAAACTGGATGACTTGAGTGACGAAATACAAGATTTACGCCGAAAGTTAACTATCAAGACACAACAGCTTCATGATTTACAAGCAGCTCAAAGTGCCTCTCAGGTTGACGGCAAAGTCGATAAAGATTTAACCGGGGATGTTCGTACACCGCATGTAAATGACCTGTCAAATGATGAAATTGAACGATATAGCCGTCAACTCATACTCCCGGGTTTCGGCGTGGC
>JAPVRG010076155.1:0-13499 GCA_029783565.1 Rhagoletis cerasi
TTGATGCGGATTGTGGCTAGACGTTCGTCCACCGGGGTGAACGCCAGTACTCGGCGACGGAGTCTCTCTCCCACCACAAATCCAACACCAAATTTGCGCTCCTTTATATGGCAGCTGTAGTAGACGTCTCAAGGCCCCACTTGTTCCTTACCTTGCCCCATCCATCGCATTTCTTGGATGGCGGTGATGTCAGCCTTTGTCTTCCCGAGGACATCAACCAGCCGGGCAGAGGCACCTTTCCCATTAAGGGTCCGGATATTCCAGGTGCATACCCTTATTAGTTGACTCCGTTGATAAAATTTTTAAACATTTTTATGCAGCTTAAACTTAACTTTAATATTTTTAAAAACTTATTTTATTTATAAAAAAACTCGATTTTTGTTGGCATTTTCAAATCGGCCAGCTCACGTAGATCTTAATATTTAACGAAATATTTTGGCGGAAGTCTCAAATATAATAAATTTGATAATTCCGGTGGAAAACCCGCAACCCTTTTTGGTGTATATAGATTTTTGATATGGCCCAATAAGCTTCAGTAGTTACTGAAATATCGTAGTTTTTGCATTGTTTCGAAAAAACCGTTATATGGGCGTGGATACAGTCCGATTTCGCCCATTTTCAATACCAACCTGCCTTGGGTAAAGGGCAACCCACATACTAACTTTCAGTAAGATATTTGGATTTTTGCTCGAGTCATCGTGTACACGGACGGACGGACGGACAGACAGACATTTATTTATTTATTTATTAATCGATTTCTCTTTTCATTCTGAGCATTTTGGTTTATACATATATGTCTATATCGATCTTGATTCCTTTAGGCTGTTACAAACAACCGTTATGTGAGCAAACTTACTATACCCTTGTGCACAAGTGCGCTCGGGTATAACAAAGTCGACTTCAATTCTCATATAATAATTTAAGAGTACCGTTATTTTCTTCATGTCCCAATTATCGGATCTACACTCAATTAGTAGGAGACTACCTGTGAGGAACGACCTTTCCCTTAAAAAAGAATTATAGAAATCGGTTAACGTCGTCCAAAGTTATATATTTAGTATATATTAATCTGCATGTTGACTTAGGGCAAATTTCCGATGAAAAAGTTAAACGGCACTTAAGGTTAATTATGGATTGCTATTTAAAGGCTATTTGGCTTTCGTTGGTTTTCAGATCACTTTCATTTAACATTAACAATTGTCGACAAAGAGATGACGGGCTGTTTTTTGTACCTTGAAATTGTTGTTTTCACTTTTATTTCCATTTGACCAACAGATAGCGCGCTTGATGCTTGTTCCTTGAAATTGTTGTTGCATTTGTTTGTTTGTTTACATTTTGTACTGAACATCTGATTGCTGCAGGGAACGTAAATACCTTTTCTGATTGATGTTTGGTACAAATGCACATTCTCTGGTTGATGTTTGGTACAAACGCAAGGTTGCATTTCTAATATTTAAATGGAAAAAATTGGGCATTTAAGTACAGTTTAAATATGTGATCTGAAAATGATTTTTTGAAGTTAGTCAACAAATATACTTAAAAAGCTCATCGGAAACTGGCCCTTAGTATTAATTAAAGATATCTTCTTTTAAAAATGCGCAGGCTCGAAATTGATTTTAGAGCTATGGTCTAAAGAGCTGTTTTTCTTAGAATTTTATGTGGAATCCGAATCTGCTAGGAACGATGTCGACAAAAAATTGACCCGTCCTAATGTTTATATGTGATGTATTGTGGAACGATTTTCGGTTCCGGCGTTGTGCCATATTCAGTGTCATTTTTCGTATATACATATATATATAACTATGTATATGTATGCAAATAATTCAATGACCCATCGGGCTTACGACGAGAAATCCGCTAAATTATAAATTATTTTTCAATTAATGATTTTTGGTATTTTTACGTAAGGACTTTTTTCAATTTGGCTTTCAAATATAAATATTATCCTAAGCGCTGATGTTCAATAGCTTAATAAAGCTTAATTTACCATTGGTTTTATGCAGCATTATGAAAAAAGGAGATACAAGAAAAAGACAGCAGATCAAGTTTTATTATAGGAAGTGATCCTGAATCTAAAGTAGAACCCTTACATACCATTGTATGGCTCTAGCGTGGTCTAAGGACAAAAGATTTCCCAAGGTTATGGTACTCGTATAAAATTTGCGATTAATATTTAAAAAACGAACTCCTGGGGTCATAAAACCTAGATATCGTTGCCTTAACATAGAAAGGCCCGAACTAAAAAATAATTGCTACAACAGACGTTCACTGTTCAATAAAATAGTGTTTAAAAGAAATTCGGAGCCAAAGTACTTGATTTTCAATTAAGTTTTTTAATCACTAAGGAAAGAAACAAAATTGTTAGATAGGACATTTCTTTATTAAGGTAACGATATACATACATATAATTTTTTCGAAATTGGGCTTCATGAATCAATTATATGGGCAAATGTGTGTATGTATTTATGTTCAGAAAAAGAGCCAAATAGAATCATAAATATGGTCTTAAGTAATAAATCTATTCCAGCGAAACCTGGCGAGTAAATTTTGGCAAAGCCATTAGAGCAATTTTAAATTTTAGTTACAAACTTTTAACGTTTTTAGAAATCGTTTTTAATAACTAAGTAGTTGCACAACTTGAATTCAAATCAAGAAAAATAAAACACCGAAAATGCAGCGCCCGTTGAAGAAATAATTTTACTAAATTGACCAATTTTTTATTTATTTCATTAATACTTACAATTGCATACATGAAAAAAAGGCTAACTCTTTCAATTAATACCCAAAATTGTCCAATGAGACTATTGAAAACGCAGATTTTTTAACAAGACTGCTAGTTTTATTTTCAACGAAAGATGATCAAAACCAAATGAAAAATCTAATTCAGTAGTAAGACTTTTTTCGTATATGTAAGATTTTTAGTACTTTTTTTAAGTTCGCTGCAAATAAAAACTAGTTTTACAAAGAGGCATATTGAATTTTCTAAAGGCGATAAAAATGGCCGATTTAGAGCGAGGTGTTGCCAACGTACAACACCTTGTATTATTGCATCATGCTCGACTCCTACCTCAATTAGCAAGTCAACTTTTGGCGAAAGTATCTAAGCCCACAAGCATTTCTGTAAGTGTTTTTAAAAGTAACTTAAAGTAAGCTTGCTATATTAAGGGCCAATTTCCGATGAGATATTTAAGTAGAGATTGTTGATTAACTTCAAAAATTAATTTTCAGATCACATATTTAAACTGTACTTAAATGCCCAATTTTGGCTATTTAAATATTAGAAATGCAACCTTGCGTTTGTACCAAACATCAATCAGAGAAGGTGCATTTGTACCAAACATCAATCAGAGTATGTATCTACGTTCTCTGCCGCAATCAGCTGTTCAGTACAAAATGTAAACAAACAAACAAATGCAACAACAATTTCAAAGAAAAAGTAACAGCACACCATCTGTTTGTCGACAATTGCTAATGTTAAATGAAAGTGATCGGAGACCCAACGAAATGGCATTTAAATAACAACCCATAATTGAAATTAAGTGCTGTTTAACATTTTCAGCGGAAATTGGCCCAAAGTGTTAAATAAGCGTAATTAGTATTTATTAAGTTTATTTTAAGTTTTTGCAAATAAACCTTTTATGAGTGTTGAGAGCGAATATTTATAAATCACTTAACTTTAAAACTGAAATGTATATGCTTACGACAAAACCAAGAAAAAATACTTTCTCTTAAATACTATTTATTATTTTAAATTTATATTCATACGCTTATAGCCAAGGTGCTGTTTCGATTATATTAGGGTTTTTCCAAGCGTTTTATAAACCAAAAACCAGCGTTTTGTAAGCTTAATGTTTATTTTAGTAAATGTTTAAAAAACCTACTTTAATTTTATTTTGCTTGTTGGGATCTCTTCATGTTACCAATACAGACCAGACCGTAATTAAGTTTTTACTAATACTGATAAAATTATTTTTATTTATAAGAAGATATGTGTATGTTTATGTGTCACCTGCGGCCCAATAATGGTTCCTTAATTTTATTTCTTCTCTTTCAGCTGTATGTGAGCGTTGCGGTGCCATTGGTGTAAAACACACATTCTACACAAAATCACGACGCTTTTGCAGCATGTCATGCGCTCGCGGCGAACTCTACTCTCTGGTGGTCAACAATACAAAAATGGCTGGTGGAGCGCAGCAACAACAGGCTATTCCTAATTCACCTATCCATGATCACATTGATCACATTGATGGCGCAGCCTGCAGCAACAATGGTAATAGCAACGACATACATCAACAAAACGACACACAACGCCAACAATCCGATATTGAGTTGGCGTTACGTGTTGCTCATATTAAGAACTCGAATTATCGTTTTCGCATAACAGACCAATCGAAAATTACTCAAATCAATGGTTTTGGCGAGCCAATCATGTCCACCGAACTGTCGTCAGGCCTGGATGGCGCTATTGGTTTAACAGCAATCAATAGTGAAGATGGTGCTTTAAGCTTGCATGCGGCCGGTTTAACTACGACGCCAAAGGCACTGCAAATGTATCGGGATGTGTTGCCTCAAGAGGACCTGCCGCAAATACCGAAATTCGAACGTTTGCCCGTTTCATGTCCACAAATGGAAAAGATTATTAGTATACGCCGGCGTATGTACGATCCGACACACTCTTTCGATTGGGCGCCGCGTTTGTCGAGAACAAACTTTTTCGCTGCCCCTGTCACTTGTTTTCCGCATGCCCCAGGCTATGAAGTATGGGATAGCATTGGCATTGACATGAAGGTGGAGGTGGAGAACACGGATTGTGATAACACGGAAGTGGTGCAGCCAGGGCAGACGCCGCACTCGTTTTGGGTAGCGACCATTTTAAATATTTGCGGATACAAAGCTTTGATGCGATACGAGGGTATGTATAAGAATGCTAAGTTAAAATTTTGTTGGTATATACATACATACATACATACATATATTAAAAAAAAAATTACCACTCCATTTGCTGGAATGCCATAACTCAAAAAAAGAAAATAATTAAATAAAAAATACAATATAAGTCAGGTTTTTGCCGTTGAACAAAAATAAATAATAACTAAAAAAATAAAACAGATGTAATTGTGAAACTTAATCCGTACTTTTATCAAGGAGTAGGGATTGGATTCTAGTTATAGTTTCCCTGTGGAGTGACAAAATCTTTCTTATGAGATCTAATTGGCAGATATCACTTCCAGCAAACAAGCAATGAATTACATTTTTCGACTGCTGGTAATTCAGGTTGTGCTAATATTGTTGCTGTTACTAGTGGAGTTTCCCGCATAGTAATAATGAAACTGCCGAATCAAATACAGTTACTGCCGACTCGTATGACCTATCGTCCAACTGCACAGACTCGAGTGATAGCTCTAATTATATTATAAGTGTGCCAACTACTAATTCTAATGCAGCTAACGGGCTAAACAATAATCTGATTGCTAGCCGAAATTCGAAGCGAGTCACTGCCGCGAAGAAGAAAACAAAAATAATTTAAATTCGTGTTGTTAGTACAAGGATAAGCGCTGAGCTTGACGTCGTTGCGTCCCAAGGGCTGTCACTTCAGCGACATTACCCAAAACTCTTAGGAGAATTTTTGTGCTGTTACAACATAATTGATTACGTTGTTAAACACGGCTATTACGAAACAAATGTTATCGTACTACAGTCTCGCGAAAAAATATTTCTCTCAATTCACTAAAGAAGTTGATAAAATATTCAAACTTGGGAGTAACTATCCTTGTTGCTCTGTAAGAAGATCTTGGGTTTTTGTGGGACGCTATTGTGAAAGATATCACTTACATATCACACACCGTCTTCAAAAGAGACACAACTCAAAATTACCCGTTTGTCATAAAACGCGAAAAACTATTTCCAGGCACTTGTTAATCATATGGACAAGGGAGACTTTACATTAGATTTGGTCAACAAATCAAGATAAAATTTCCTCAAGTTTCTGCTGAAAGGTAAATAAAAGCATTTTTAGCGCATTATTTCAAAAATGAAAAATTTTGAGTTGTGACTCTTTTGAAGATGGTGTGCGATATGTACATCTGAGCATAAATTTCTTTGAAATATTTTTGTTTAATTAGCAAAACTAAAAAATATTATACATGAAGTTACCATTTCGAAGGCAAAAGCTTTGCCATAAGCTGGTATTAGATTTCGTTTTGTGAAAATTGGTTGAAATTTTACTAAAATAAAATTGTATTTTTCTATTGCAGGCTTTGATGAGCCTAGCCATGACTTTTGGGTTAATCTCTGTAATGCAGAAGTACATTCGGTCGGTTGGTGTGCGACGCGAGGCAAACCTCTTATTCCCCCACGCACTATAGAAAATAAATACAAGGATTGGAAAGATTTTCTCGTAGAACGATTGTCTGGCGCACGCACACTGCCGTCCAGTTTTTACAACAAAATAAATGACAGCATGCAGTCACGTTTTAGACTAGGCCTGAATTTAGAATGTGTGGACAAAGATCGAATCTCGCAGGTTCGTTTAGCCACGGTAACGAAAATTGTGGGTAAACGTTTATTCTTGCGGTACTTTGACTCGGATGACGGGTTTTGGTGCCATGAGGACTCGCCCATCATACATCCAGTGGGCTGGGCGACCACAGTCGGGCATAATTTAGCCGCACCTCAGGACTATTTAGAGCGGATGTTGGGTGAGACCAGCCGATGTTTTGTTTACCTGTTCACATTTGCTGATTTGATTTTTCATTTTTATTTTATTTATTGCAGCGGGTCGTGAGGCCATGATAGAAGTGCATGAAGATGATGCTACTATTGAGCTTTTCAAAATGAATTTCACCTTCGAAGAATATTACATGGATGGCAAAGGTAATGGCTTTGTGGAAGGCATGAAGTTGGAGGCAGTTGATCCGCTGAATCTTTCATCAATTTGTGCTGCTACTGTAATGGCCGTCCTGAAGTTTGGTTACATAATGATACGCATTGATTCATATCAACCAGATGCAACAGGGTCAGATTGGTGAGCTCGACTCGTTTGTTAAAGCAAAAAGATAGAAGAAAAAACGTCTAATTTCCAATAAAATTTCAATTATATCTAGGTTTTGTTATCATGAGAAGTCGCCCAGCATATTCCCAGTGGGGTTTTGCGCTTCCAACAGCATCACATTGACTCCACCAAACGGGTATGATGTGAACACATTCAGTTGGGAAACGTATTTGCAGGAAACAGGAAGTATTGCCGCCGGTCAACATTTGTTCCACCGCATTGTGCCCAACCATGGATTTGAGGTGAGCTCTTTGTTGTTTTTAACTAAGCCCTTCAAAACTCAGCTCATTTACATTATTTCAGGTCGGTATGAGTCTTGAGTGTGCAGACCTTATGGATCCCCGTTTGGTTTGCGTAGCAACTGTAGCTCGCGTGGTTGGACGTTTACTCAAAATACACTTTGACGGTTGGACCGACGAGTATGACCAGTGGCTAGATTGCGAATCGCCCGATGTTTATCCAGTTGGTTGGTGTGTGCTAGTCAATCACAAGCTTGAAGGTCCTCCTATGCCTGTGCAGTCGACGGCCAAAGTGAACACGAAAGCGAAAAGTCCAAAGAAAAGGAAGAAAAAATCAACAAATTCGAAAGGCGGGGAAAGTTTAAATGCAGGTATGCACAAAATTCAAACTAAATTTAAGCAGGCAGTTATTTAATCGTTCCCATTTACTTTATATATATAACAGCAAAACCGCGAACAATTGCTTTAAAAACTAATCCGCATCTTCCAAAATTGAGCATTAAGCTTGAACTTAAACCAGAACATCATAATGCTGCCTTCTACGAAGATAATAACGAAGATGACGACGATGATATTGAATATGAGGACGATAGTACGAGTCACCGTTCTGGGCAATCCACACCATTATCACACAATGAGATCAGTCAGCATGCTTTCATAGAAAAGACGACAGCAGTACAGCAAGCGTCCACTTCTCAACCTCCGACGCAAGCGCGATGTATAAACGCAACTTTTAAGAAATCAGTTTCACCAGCACCACCAGGTGTGGTTCGCAAAGCTACTAGCTATATTGGGGTATGTAGTATATTAAAAGTTTGTAAAAGAAAATGTCCAGAGCTCGAGTAGTAACTGTCGTGAACGAGGAACTCGTCATGTTAAAAACAAATTTTCCAGATAATAAAAAAAATATCTCTTATTTCGATAAGGTGACCTTTCTTCTTGAAAAAAAATTGAATACAAGCTGATATGCAATTTGAAAATTGAAGGCAATTTGCCTGAAAACTTGCCCGTGTAACCAACAATTAAATGATTTTTTAATTATTTTCCTCAGAACTTTATAGCAGAATTAACATAGAAATTAGAATAACTGGAAAATTTGATAAAAATAGTTTTGCAAAGTAGAGTTCGGCTTTCTAGTTCATTTCAAAGATTAAGTTCTTTTGTTCATTTTTCGATGAACGAACAAGTTGTTCTTTTTGTTCACTGGTTCTTTGGCATTGTTAAACCAGCGCGTCATTAAAAGAGAGAGAGTGTAAGTGTGCCTATTTGCTTTTGCATCTGTCGCGCCGACATGTTTATGCTCTTTAAGCACCTGCTCTGTCCTTTGCCCATGCCTGTTCATGAACAAAAAGAACGAAGTAATCGAAAAGAGCCACATAAACAAAAAGAACGAAAATCAAAGATTTAGTTCACTAGTTCAGTTAAAAGACCCGGTCAAATGAACAAGTTCAGATCGAAACGACCCACACCATTATAAGTGGCATACAATTTCTCCCGTTTCGGTACGATACGATTCCGTGCCATTAGGCCTATTATTACCAGCGCATTAGTAGAAGGTATAGATATGGGGTCAGACCTAAAATTAGTGGGGAAATTTATTCAAAGTTCGCAATGGACTTTTTTATCTTAACCATTGTTGAAAATGCCTAAACAATATTTTACAGCTGAATTAAACTAAAAAGTGCCAGACCTTGTCACGTCATTTGTGTTCTACGATTACCGACTCGCTTAGGGCTGTGACGATTTAAGGATTTTTTATATTGTAAATTTTTTTTTTTACTTCATAATAGCAAATATTTATTTTTTCTCCTCCCTCTAGAATTCTTCCGTTTGTAATAGCAAATACATTCCTCGTCTCATTGAATCTTCTTCAAATGACAACAATAGCAGCGGTATTAGCGGCAATAACAACAGTCAAAACGCGGACCCACACGCAGACCTCATGCCCGATACATGGAATGTTTATGATGTGTCGCAGTTTTTGCGTGTCAACGATTGCACGGCTCACTGTGACACATTTTTGCGCAATAAAATTGATGGCAAACGTTTGCTGCAGCTTTCCAAGGACGAAATAATTACGTTGCTTGGCATGAAGGTGGGACCTGCGCTAAAAATCTCCGACTTGATACAGCAACTCAAGTCTAGAGTAAATCCGGGCAAGTCCAGGTTGCATAAGGCAAACAAAACTTTTTTATAGTGCCTTTTGAAGCAACCTCATCGACTATTCTCATTGACACCACCTAAGCCAACGTTACCGCATAAGCTCTCGTCACACTGCAGCTCGTCACAATACTGTAAAATATTTAATATGAACACAATAACCATAAAGTAATTACTTTATTATCAGGGTATGTGGATATTGTGTGTGGAGTGTGAGTATGCCTCAAGTGCATACTGTCTACTGGAAACGAATACACTAATCAAATAACCGATAAGAGACCTATTTGGAACTCTTTGGGAACCATAAATTTAAGTTAAGAAGAAAAAAGCCGAAATAATGAACCAACCAACCAATCATGCGGAAGCAGAAACAAAAAGCATCAACGTTAAGAAACCATTAAAAATTCAACAAAGAAAATGTGGAAACATTCTAATGACAATTTTCTTTCACGACGTAGAATAGATACTTATTTTATAAAAATTTTCACTTCATGCATATTTTTAATACATAGTACACCGTAGAAAAGTAATTTTATTTTAGCTAAAAACGTAAAGATACAAATTTCTTGATATTTAATTGTATGGAATTCATTCTTTTATTAAGAAAACAAGGTGAATGCAAAGAGCACACACTTGTGGACTGAGGATCGAAGATGAAAAAACAACTAGCCGTAATTTATTACTGAACTTGCAAACAACAATTAACAAAGACAGAAAAATATTTTCTAATATTAGGCGTAATATGTAATAGCACTACTAGCAACACACCATAACAACTACGCAATATAAATGCCTTTTCATAAACTCAACCTTATAAAGAATAAGAAATATTTACTTTAGAAACTCCAATGCAAAAGTTGAACGCAAATCTTAGGGTCAGCAACGTACATACATATGTTCATAAATAGCTGCATATTTGCACATTTGAAAACATATGCTTTTTTTGTCGCCTTCACTACTTGAAAGTTCACAAAGCTGCAACAAAAATGCTCTACCAATTTAGTTTGATTTGACAAATTCAGTGCATTGCTGTTTTGATTAATAATAATAGAATGGCACTTACACAATATGTTAGTGTTTGGCCGAGCTTCTCCTCCAATGGTGAGCGCCTTTATGTCTCACAAAGAGGAGACTACTACAGTTTTACGCCGATTGCGAACGGCGAGATTGTATTTTTATTGGAAGCTTCTTTCTTGGCAGGAGTACGTACCCTCGGAGGTTTGCCATTGCCTGCCGAGGGGTTACCGATGTTAAGAAAAAACCTTTGCACGGACCAGGGCTTGTATCCAGGTCCACGGAGTGGTGTTGCGCTTTTCTAACCACTACACTACAGCGGTTTTGATTGCCCCCCGTAAAATAGTATTATAAATTAAAGCCCTTTGCTTAATGCCTGGTTAAGCGCTTAATCAGAACTTAATTAAGTTCTAAGTAAGTTTACCAAAAGATAGCCTTCCGATTAGCTGCTAACTAATTTATATTTTTATATATTTTTCACAGATTTGTTGTTGGGAATTAAGCCTGCCACAAATAAAATAATCACAGTTTCGGCAAAATTATGTTGCGATCTTGTATTTATGATTAAAATTAACACGCGGTTTAAATTTTGATCCCGGCAACATAAACCTATTATACGAAGTCCGCACGGAACTTAGTTTTTTCTTTAATAAGAGTTTCGATGAGCTACCTTAAATTGAACGTGTAATAGATTCAGTGATCGGGATGATTGTTAAATCTTCATAATAATTTTTGATCGCCTACTGGACCGCAAGGGATAATTCGAGCCCGCCTGCAGTCTTCGCCATAATGAAACCTATAATTTGTCAAATGAATTCGGTCGTGTCAATTTATTTGCAAAGTATTAGCCTCCGAAAAAGTTCGTTGGCTACAATGCCCCTTTTGCGAACATATTCCTGCCATCAGTTAATCAGAGATTTGTAAAACGGAAACTTTCAATTCAAGTCACCGGACGACTAAGCACCGGATGAGGGCAATCTTAATCTTAAAGGCCCTTAATTTATTAGTGACCAACTGGAATCGCTGGTGCTTGATACCCCCGTAATTATTATGAAGGCCTTTTGTCATTCGTAATTTTTTGCAGAGCAACAATGTTTTGAAAAGTCTCGTATTTACGCAGATTTTTGAATATCTGATTAAAAAATCAGAATATCCGGATAACAAAATTAACGGATATTAACCGGATATCAGGATTTTCGAATTTGAAAATAAGAAAATATTTGTTTTTGTATTAATAAAGTGTTCAATTGTTTATTTTACCATTCAATACATTCAGTAATTTTGAGAACAATTTTGCAAATCCGTTCAAACACTGATTAAAAAATTAACGTATATTGTAGGCGTATATCCGAATATATGAACGGGTGTCCGGATATCCAAATATACGGATAGTCACAGCCCTAATAGAAATTCTACAAAGATATTTCAGTGCCGAGTAAAATTATTCACGAAACATTGCATGTTGTATGAAAAGTAACGGTTTGATACTAATTTCGGTACTAAAAAAACATGCTAACGAAAGTGTTGCTATAAGTATTTCAAATCGGGTTATACTGCTATTATTTATAAAAATCAGTTTACATATTTCGTCTAAAAATTTAAAAAGGCAGTAAATAGATTGGAAGGAAAAAATTATGTTTTTCGCTTTATAAATTTCATCCAAAAAAAAAAAAATTAACAAAAACAAATAACGATTAACCATATCTGAATTGTCCTCTGAAGCAATTTGACGAAGCTTTGAACAGTAGAATACTCGTAAAAAAACAATGTACTTAGATACCAGCCTTACGCAAACGCCGTACAGGGATGGGCCCATAGAAGTCGGATGTACTGCAAAATAAATTCGGCCGGAATTGTCTCTCTTGAAGTATGATTCAATAATGGATGAGAAGTAATAGAAACTGCTACAGCAATAAAGCCAGTCTAATGCCGCGAATATCTCGGGCTTCATTTACAGGTTAATGTTAACTCAGTGTGTAATAAAACAAATTAACACGCTCGAACTCCCTCACATTGTAAAAGTTATAACATACTATAAAGGCCTTCTCTCTAGAATCCGTTTACACAACTATATTCTTAAAATAATATTTATCTCACGACATAAATACTTACATACATACATACTAAAGGTGTAGAGATACCCTGCAGGAAATTGAATTAATTTGAAAGTAATTTATAAACTACTTTATTTCCAATGATAACTAATTGAAATTCTCACTATTTTACCTGCAACGAACTCATTTATTTAACATGGCGATGTCCTAGGAAGCAGTCAATTGCCTTTTCCTGCATATATTTTCAACTACTTTAAAATGCATTTCGTTTGAAGGACTTAAAAATTAATATTTTTCGTTTGAATACGCCTTTGTTCTGCACTTCACAGATGCTTTTTCATAGTTCGGAGACACCAAAGAAAATTTCTTATTCACCCTCATTGCGAGAGTCGTGTGGAATGCAAGTCGTTTTTCGAGAGTCGAATCGTATCGAAAATTTCCCGTCATTGCCTAAAATTTCCACTCGACTAGTGTATTAAAACGAAAAAACTTGGCAGCACTGTATAGTTTTCGACGAATTTCGTCGTTTACTTATTTCAGCACGACTGTAGACGATGCTTCTGTTGTCGAGTCGTGAAATTTTGTCTAATTTACGACTTACGCAATGAGGCTGATTATCATTTTAGCATTTTGCCTCTGACGGTATTCGAACCCGTACCTTCTGGAAGCCAACAAATAACAGCAAGCACCTCTGCACACTCAGCCACAGCCAGACATGTAAACATGCTGTCAAATGTTCGCTTTGAATTACAATGAGCAAGTCAATAGTCCGACTCTGCATATGATTTAAACTACTTTCAAATCCATTTGGCTTAAAGAACTTCGAAAGTAGTTAGTTTCCAACTACTTTCTCAATTGATGGTTTACTTCTTAAAAAAATAGCATTTGTTCCAAAGTAATTTTTCAATTAGTTGTTTTAAAAAAAAAATCACTTCTTTCCGGCAGGGTGTTTATCTGCTTGTACATGTATATGTGAATGTA
>JAPVRG010076314.1:0-13547 GCA_029783565.1 Rhagoletis cerasi
GAGGAAGGCCTCCTCTGCGTTGGAAAGACCAGGTGGAGAAGGACTTGGCTTCACTTGGCATTTCCAATTGGCGTCAGTTGGCACAGAAGAGAAATGACTGGCGTGCTGTTTTGGACTCGGCCAAAATCACTTAGGCGGTTACAGGGCCAATTAAGAACAAGAAATAGAAGATTAAAAAAATAAATCATTTTCCACGGGATTGCGTGCATGAATGCGGTTAAAAATTAGGCATAATTAACTTAATGTTTACACCTGACAATACTGTCATGGCATTCTTGCTTTTTCTCTTTTCCTCGCAACGCCGCCGTGGCGAGAGAGTGGGTGGAATGGAGTGCACTGAAACGTTTGCTGCAGCAGAATCATTTGCACTAAACCGTTCATTATTCTCTAATAGATTTGGCGAAAAATGCAATATTTTCGCATTTAGCAAAATTAAAACACGTTTTCGGTGTAAAATGAACTGTTTTGGTAGTTCTTCTTTTCTCTCTATTCTCTGCATATTCGTATCCACAAATGTCAACGGCCAGGATGGCGCAATCTTGTATTCTATCATTCTTGGTATAGACTCATATCGTCGCCTGGGTTAAAGATTGTTGTATGTTATTCACGTCTCTCATGCGCTTACGACAACCTTTTACCCACATGAACGAAAGACACAAGATCGCGTAAGAACGAATGCTTGATCTGTGTAAAAGCAGTTTTAAGATTGGGAACACTTTCGGCTAGAATTGCAAAACTATCGATAGTAACGACATTCGATACTTTCGATAGTTAACAAAATCCTATCGATATTTTCGACAGTATCGTATACTATCGTATTGTATATGTAGGGAACCTCAACACCGAACACAATGTGTATAATATATATTCATATGTATAAATGTAAATATTTCACCTTTGTAAGTATAATTATTACATATTAAGCGTAAAATGCTACATACTTTCCTTTCTTCAATTCACAGCGTCATTTAAATAAAAATCACAAATTTCCAAGCACCGGCAGTATCGACTATCGCCCGAAAACAATCGATTTTTTCCAAAAATAAAACTATCGATACTATGGATAGTCCATCGATAGTTTTGCAGCTCTACTATCGGCTTGATTGTGTCAATAAATTCTATCCGAGTGTTTCGGAAACGTATTTCTGTACGTAGGTGGTTTTTGGTCCAATTCAGATACATCTTCTTTGTAAATAAAAATTGTATCCAGAAACACAATTCCTTCTTGATTGGCGTAGCAAATAGAAAAGAAAATTGCCATTTATTAGTAGGGCCATCCGGCTTACACAGTGCCCCATTTCAGTGCAAGAAGTTCTTCCTGAAGCTAAGCTGTAGCTTGATAAAAGTATTAGATCAGACCCATTATGGAGCCAATAGATATTACACGTTTGGAAGAGGCAGTGGTTGTGTTTTACCGTTCATCTTCCCAACAGCAGGCCATAACGCATGAATGGCTGACGAAAGCTCAAAGCAGTCCCCAGGCGTGGCAATTTTCATGGCAGCTAATGCAACTCGGCAAGGTAAAGTTATTGAATTAATTTATTAATACGAAAAGGCATTGAAATAAACAGTTTATAGAGCCAAGAGGTCCAGTTTTTTGGGGCAGTGACATTACACTCCAAACTTATGAAGTACTGGCATGAGGTCCCAGTTGAAAATCACGAAGAACTGAAACAAAAAATTTTGGAGAAAATCATTCAATTCGCCTGTGGTCCTAAATTAGTCCTGAATAGGCTGTGCATTGCTGTAAGTAAACATTAAAAATCGGATGTATGCATATAATATTGATACAAGAATATTACAGCTCAGTGCGTTTATCGTACACATGCTTGCGGAGTGGTCAACAGCCATTGAGGATGTAATAAACACATTTCAGAATCAGCATATACCAAACGTTAACAAAGAAATGCAGTTATGGATAATGTTAGAGGTTCTACAGGCAATCCCAGAAGAGGTGTGTGAGCTTTCAATAAAAATCTGAGTCGTATTAATTTTTAGCAATTGATTATCACGCAGATGCAAGCAATTTTCACTTCAGTTAAAAGGACGACTTTACGAGCTGAAGTGGCCAAACGCGCCCCTTTAGTAATGGAAACTACTGAAGCTTATCTAAATATGCAACTTGAACGCGAATGGGATAGCGAATGTTTTAGCAATATGACCCGTGCTGTAAAATGCGTTGGCACTTGGGTGAAGTAAGTACACGAGAAGATGACTTATATCTGCGATAATTGGACTTTACTACCCCTCTTTATAGGAATATTGGTTTCTCCATTGAGAATTGTCAGAATATTACAGCTATTTTGCTAAAAGTCACTAATAAATGCTACTGGCCCTGCGTACAGGATCCGAATGGAGACGGATGCATGTCTGCCGATGAGAACGAGTTAGCCGAGACGTGCCTAAAAACATTACTTAGTATAATTATTCAGCCAGATTGTCATGCATATCCGAAAACAGCATTTATACTTATTAAAATGTTTTTGGATTCGCTTTGCGATATCACTAAAATGGAATGGAAGCGTGATAATAACAACGAAGACATTGTAGTCAATATTTACACACTATTCGTGTCTGCTGTGGAAAGGCATTCGCAGTTGCTACTGAGTGGAATAACTACCACAGATCCGGAACTTTCTGGCCTATACGGACGTCTTGTTAATGAAATTTTACAATGCACCGATAAACCGGGGATTTATCCAGTCGAGGAGTCGTGCAGTAGCATGGCTATGGGGTTTTGGTACTTACTGCAGGATGAGGTTTTTGCTATGCATAATGAAGAGGAGCGTGTAAAGTGTTGGGAGTATATAAAACCTTTATATGCACATCTCACGCGCATATTGGTGCGAAAGTCGGAACAACCGGACGAAAATTCAATTGACAAATGGACCTCAGATGACTTGGAAAGTTTTCGTTGTTACCGTCAAGACATATCGGATACGTTTGTAAGTGTTGTTGATTTTTCTAATGCATACATATGTAAATATGTACGTATATTGCATCCATTATGCATATATCCTATTATTTAGATGTATTGCTACGACGTTTTGCATGAGTATATACTCGACATACTTGCGAATGTTCTTGATGAGACTATCGCCGAATTGCAAACAAATCCCGCACAGTGGACAAAACTGGAGGCATGCATCTACTCATTTCAGTCGGTAGCAGAGCATTTCGGTGCCGAAGAATCAAAGCAGATACCGAAGTTGATGCGTGTTCTCTCAGAAATTCCTTACAGTAAAATGAATGAAAAGCTACTTGGCACCGCTCTCGAAACTATTGGTTCATACTGTCAGTGGTTAAAGGAGAATCCGACATATATACCACCCGGTATCGAGTTGTTGGTGCGTGGTTTAAATTCCACCATGTCTGCCCAGGCTACGTTGGGACTTAAAGAGCTTTGCTGTGTGTGTCAACTGCAAATGAAACCATATGCCGAGCCACTCTTAAATGCTTGTCAATCTTCATTAGCTTCGGGTCAAATGAAAAATTCTGATTGTGTGCGGTTAATGTACAGCATCGGTAAACTAATGAGTTTACTTCCAGCAGCTAATATACCAAACTATTTGGACATCATAGTGAGTCCTTGTTTTACGGAGCTACAAGCGATTTGCCAGAGTGAGAGTGTAAGAAGCAAAGAATTATGAATTTGATGTAATTATATTAGTGCCCTCTTTTTTAAATTTAAAGAAAACTCCAGCAGAACGCGTACGTACAATTTTTCGCCTGAACATGATATCAACATTATTTTCCTCGTTAAACACAGACTTAGATGAAGATGATCAAATTGAAGATCTGGAGAACGTACAGCCTGTACTAATTGTTATGCAAAAAACAATGCCAATATTTCGACAAATTGCGGAGCTCTGGGTGGAAGAGTTAGACGTCCTGGAGGTTCGGTTTACAATACCAAACAAACTTATTCGGATTAGTTAATTTAAATTTTGAATCCTTTCACTGTATAGACTGCTTGTACTGCTTTGCAACATGCAATTGTCAATCTCAAATCCAGTTTTCGACCCATGTTGCAGGACCTCTGTTGCTTTATTGTAGCTATTTTCCAAACTCGTTGCTGTGCACCCACACTGGAGATATCGAAAACGGTTACTAGTTTTAATATTTCTTTCTTAAACGCATAAATTAAACTAGCTGTTTTTGTTTTTAATTTTGCAATAGGCCATTGTAATCTTTTACAAGGATGAGGGGTGCAAGTCTCTGATGCAACAACTTATGGTGGAATTTGTACTTCACAGTTTTAAGTTATTCGAGGTAGTTAAATACCAATAATAAAATTATAACCACGAAAGTGAAACTTTCCTCGATTAATTCCTTGTTCGCTTCAGACTGTAGACATTTGTATTACATTCTGAGTTAAAGATTGTGCTGATTGGTAATATTATATTGGTTTATGTATATGAATTGAACTACCCGGAAAAGGTTGTAATCCCAATCCGAACATTAATCTCAATCTAAGTTTAATCTTTGTATTAATCTTAATCTTTTCTTAAACTTTATCTTAATCTTAACTTTTCGATAATTCAATCTAAATATTAATACAGCGTCAAGAGAAAGAGAGTGTCACATTTTTCGTGGTGATTTTTTAATTTGCTTCTGCTGCTAAAAAGTAAAATTTAAAAAATATTGTTTAATATATACATTTGTTTTTCTATCGGCAGTCCACACCGGAGAACGCTTTCTCAAATATCGCCGACACAATAGAAATGTTCTACGCTTGCCTCATGCAAATTATTAAAAAGTTGCCACAAGCGCTCGATGATAAGGCCATTGCTTATGATAAACTAATATATTATGCATTAAAAGCGATGACTCTGCCCGAAAATGGTCCCATTCGGACTAGTGTGCAGTTCGTTTCACATTTTGTGCTGCAATCGCGAAATTATACAGGTATGACACAGGCGGTGTTGAATGCGGGCGAAGAAATCCTCCGCACAACAGTGCTCTGTGTAGGTTGTATCACTCCGCGCCAGCAAGTGGAGAAATTCGCCGATATTTTCATGTCGATCAACAAAAAGTATCCAGCTGAATTGATTGCTTGGTTAAAGTCAGTTATGCAGGTACCTAATTTTCCTACACAACTTGTCGACGAAGCGGAGAAATCGAAATTTGTTGCTCAGATTATAAGGTAAAAGAATAATTCATTTAAAACCATCTTATACGAATTGCTTTTCGTTGCAGGGAAAAAGTGAACAAACGTTTGCTACAAAAGCATCTTAGCGATTTCGCCATTAAAGCGCGCGGACTCACAGATAAATTTCAATAAACGTCGCACATACCAGTGCTAAAGCAAACGCAAATGAAAAAGCTATATACATAATTCCTTATTGCCAAATTGTATAAATTCAAAAATTCACAAACAGTCGGTAGGTGGCAGTTTTCAAATCAGATTTCCTAAGTAATCGTTTGAATTTGTTTCGCTTACCTGCTGTTTAGGTATGGTGACAGTATTTATGTTTTTTTAGAGTGCGCGTTGTATACGAAGCAGTGGGCTTAAAGTACTACAAGCCTTGTTTTTTAGTTTTTAGGCGTGCCAAATCAAATTCGAAGTCAGCAATTAGTTTAGATTTACATACATCAATAGGGGAATTCACTAAGGCCTCTATTATGGTTCACTAAGCTCTATTATGGTTGACAACTCAACTATTTATTGATATTGCCGTTCATAGCTGTTTTCAGTTGAGTGTAGCCAACTAGGTTAATTGAAAAAGTGGGCAATTCGATACAAATTTTGATATTTTAAGTGCCGTTTTCTCATGTGGCTTTTAAAACGAATCTGCCCTTTAAATACAGAATAAAATTTGTGTTTAAAGGGCAGATAAATCTTAAAAGCTACTTGAGAAAACGGCCCTAATAGTAGTATATTATTATTTGATGATAACTAGAGAACGACCGAACCTCGATTTTTAAGGCCGAACCGAACCGAACCGAACCGAACTTCGGCCAATTTCGGCCGAAGCCGAACCGGAGCCGAACCGAACATTTTCAAGGGCCCAGGTAATAAACAAGAAATGACTTTTTAAAAATGTAATATTCTTATTGATAAAAAAGCAAAAAAGGTACATACTTAAGTTTCAAGCACATAAATTTCAGCAAATAACATAAAATTATATAAGTAACATAAAAAACTTGTTATGGCACATGTACATATAGTAATAATTTAATACTTAATGTTCGGTTTAAGTTCGGCTTTTTTTCTGCCGAAGCCGAACCGAAACCGAACCGAACTTTTGTGGCCGAACATGGCCGAAGCCGAAGCCGAAGTTCGGTCGTTCTCTAATGATAACATAATAATTCAAAGTACAAAAAGTGGAAATCAGGTACGAATTATTTTTACCGATGAGCCCGATTATACTGGTGCCAGACAACTATCTTTCCAGAGTTGAGTTGAGTTGAGTTGTGTTCCACAATACCAGTTTACAACTTACAACTCGACTATCTTCAAAGATGTGAATCATAATAGGGGCCAAAGTCTTGTCCCGTAGCAAACCCGGTTTTTACGTGCAATCCGTGCATCGTGCTAGGGTTTTGCGAGACTTAGTGAATCCCCCTAATATTTATTATGTCTGCATATGTCCCTGATGTATGCAAGAAGTTTTGTTTTTAAGGTTTGTTTCTAAGAAAAATTCGATTATGAAGGTTGTTAAAAGAAAATAAAATATACTTTATTTTTTATTCGGTAAGTTTTATTTTTTGCTATCATATGTAATAAAATAATAACATGATGATTTTTATCTTTCTTTGAATGTGTGTGGATTTTCGATATGAGACTAAAATGATAGGCAGACGACAGCGTTAATCCGCTTTAACGGCGCAATAGATCCGATTAAAATTGTACACTGACAGACTGCACTATTGTGGATTAAACGAGCCGAAACAAATATTTTTCCTTGTGGCGGCGGATTCAAGTCCCACGCCTAGAAGAATTTTTCATTTTTTTTAATGTAATTATCCTGGCTATCGCAGAATCCAGCGTATTTCGATTTTCGCGAAATCTTCGAAATTGCGGGCACTGACTTGTGTATTCAAAAAACATACATATATGACCAATTCTAAAGGAAATTTAAGTTTTTGTAACGTTGCCAGTACATTTTTTAGTCTTATAATTTTAAGATCAGATGAACTGTTAAACAAATGTTTGCACAGAAACACTGACTTATTTTGGTTTCAGCGTTCTGCGAAAAAATTTGTTTATCAAATAATTTTGTTTTAAAGATACAAGCCTGAAAAGTGCACTGGCAACGTTACAAAAATTGCAAATTCCCGTAGAATCGACCGTGTGATACGATTTCACGAAAAATCGGACTATGATCATAGCCCCGTATATCTTTTTTCGACTTTAAAAAATGTAACTAAAAAAAAAATAACTTAAAGAAAAATGAAATGTATTGAAATTAAATAAAATATGACAAAATAATTTTCGAATCGAGCCTGGGGCGTAAGGATGTTTTCATTTTTCATTCACAAGAGAAAACAGCTGTCGAAAATGTTCCTAATTACCTTTAATTTTGAGAATTAGCTTCAGTAGTTAATCACGACAAATCGGAGGAGGAGCTCTGGCTAGCCCTACCGTCTGTCTAGCCTATAAATGATATTCGTCAGCTCGGCACATACTTGTTTATTCGTTAATTTTAACGCTTACCGAGAAAATCGTTTCTGTAGAAACGATTCAGTTTGTTATCATTTAAGTAATTATCAAAATAGTTTTATTTTCGTTTTTAATGACAAAGAAATCCAATCGTTAACGTTGAAGGTGTTGCATGTATTTAGGCGCCAGGTCCTAGAAGTTGCCTAAACAGTGATCAGTGGCTACGTTTACAACAAAAACTTTTCGTTTATTTATTTCATTTCAACGTTAACTATAGAGTTTTGTATCGTTAACTTAGCTCTGAAACGTAACGAAATTATTTTGATAAGTTATTCTTGCTCACTAAACGCGATTTTACACGATATGTATTTACATCTGTAGATGTCACTTTCCTGATGCATCTTGCATCTATCTGACAAATTCACTATTTGAAATATACTCAGCACAGATCTACATATGTATCTGTATGTCAGATGAAAATAGAAACTTTTCTAGACGTACAAAAGCAAATTTCAGGGACGCCGCAACCAGGGCAGTCGCCCCCCTTTCCCCCTAGATTTTCCAACGCGGGGCAGTATAATCATTCAGTCCCCAACTTATGGACACAATTTATTAATGTAATTTTTCGCGACAGATCAAGTCTTTTCATTAAGAAGTTATTCTAGTTCTGCAAGAAGTGACGGAAGTGTATTCCTGGGATATCTGATATTCACCCCTATTCTGGTTGTCGCAAGTCGTTCGCTTCGACAGACGTTCATTGAATTAAGTCGTAAAGAGAAACATTAACACGTTTTCAATACTTTTTCATTTCGAAAGAATAATAGGAATATTAGAAAAAAGATTTTTTCTTAACAGCGATCGCCCCTCGGCAGGCCATGGCAAACCTCCGAGTGTATTTCCGCCATGAAAAAGCTTCTCATAAAAAACAATCGCCGTTCGGAGTCGGCGTAACAATAAGAATGAAGCTCGCTGTTTCTATTTATCCTACAACAAGGTGCATAAGACCGAGCTCATTATTAAGATATAATAAGCATCAGTTTCTCAGCCTGGAGCCATCACCCCAGAAAGATCTTTAATAAGAGAATATTTGGAAAAATTAAATTCGTCACGAATTTATTTCTTATCATGAGTATCCAAATTTTTTGTCCCTGCGAACAGCTTGGCTCTTCAGAATCGCCACGGGTGCGAAACAGGCAGCGAGACTTTTGATTCAAACGGTCCAAGGACTCCGTTCTAATACAGAATTTGAAAGAGCTTTTGGAATGGCTATGGATGATGCTGACAAGTAGGATCTCGAATATCTTTCTGCGACTAGAGCAAACTGTTTGTCTTTAAATTTTTATGTTGCATTTCGCAGACCTTTGCATATTTCTAGATGCAGTCGAGAGTTGTTCTCCATTTTTTGTTGCGTTCTTGACCCTACGTTTTTGCCAATATATTGGGAACAAAAAATCGGAAGAACCTAACTTTTGTACAAAAAATATAGCTTCTAAAATGCTATCGAAACATAAATTGGAGGTTTCTTTATTTTTTTGCACCTCAAAGGCGTACGAATGTCGCGTTCTAATCTAAATACGAACCTTAGTATCTGTCGCATCTTCAATTTCTTCGAAGATTCCTCCTATAAACAATTGGTTCCATAACCTTGCGTCTTTCCGTACAATCTGTCCTCATAACTAATAACCTTCCGCTTCCGAGTTCTACGCCTTGACGTCGTCGGAAAGCTGTAATCTGGATAGCGAACCGAGTCATCTGAATCAAAGTCTATACGCGGAGAACTGCTTTTTATCAGCCTATTTTTAACGTTATAAATAATAGTGGTACTTGTAATATTAAGTGTCGTGCAAAACTTTAATAACAGATTGACATCAATTCCATATTTACACAAGGGTCACTAAATTATATTGCAAGTAATTGAAATATTTTTCAAAGAATTAAAAAGAGATGCATTGATTACCAAGTGCAAGTGAAAAGTAATTGTATCTGTTACTTAAATTTTTTAATTATCGAGTATTTGCAATAAACCGGTTTTAATTACCAAGTATATTCAGTATTTAAAAGATTTTGTATATATGCACCTTCAACTGTGTGATTGTAAGTGAATGCGTGCCTACATATATGGACTACATATATTTAAGAGAATATTGTGCAAAATGTGAAAGTAGTGTTTTAGAAATATTAACCCTCCCCAAAACTTCCTCAAAAAAAAAATGCTAACAAGTTTTCTCCCAACTCATTTACATATGTATAAGTAATAGATCCGCTTATTATGTATGTCATAACTGTGAATGCTTAATTATATCCAGCTTGTAATGGCAAATAAATACAAAAAATGTAGTTATTAAGTTACCTGGATAAAAATTATTACTCTCCAGTGTGTTTCATTATTGTAAACTGATCAACCGATAGCCCGGCAGGTGTGAGCACCCACATTATCTAAACCAGCAAACAGTTATATTCCCTTACTTAAATAAGCACTCTTATTATATAAATAAATATTTGGCGCTTGGCCGAGCTTCTCCGATTTGTGGTATGAGCCTTGATTTTTCAAACAAAGACGAGACCTAGGTTATTGTTCTAAAAGACTTACCCAAGAAGGGCTGAAAAATTGCTCCCTGCATGCCTTCTAGAAGTTGCAATGAAACATGTTTGATATAAACCTTGAACAAATACTTTAAAGATACATATAAGATATGTATGAATTAAAGAAGCAACTTTAAAAGAACTCCTCCAAAAAGCATCCGAATCTTCCAAGTTTTTTGAGACATCTTCACTTCTTGAGCATAATACCCAAAAATAGTGTCTATCAGTTACAGTTGGCAGGATATAAATTTCTTAAGTAGCCCGCTAAGTTTATTTTTTCATGTTGGTATGTGAACTTGTACAAAATCGTGTTAAGATGTGTCTCTATATGCAATGCATTGTAGTGGCTTGGCCATGTCGTTCGAACGGACAGAAACGCTTCAGCTCTAAAAGTATTCAACGCGGTTCGCGATGCTGGTAACAGGGGAAGAGGAAAGACCAGGTGGGAAAGGACTTGGCTTCAATTGGGAATTCCAATCAGCACAGAAGAGAAACGACTGGCGTGCTTTGTTGGACTCGGCCAAAAATGCTTAGGCGGTTACAGCGCCAATCAAGAAGAAGAACAGATGATGATATTATGAATCAAATGCAAGGTGTCAACACCATCAATGACCATTGGCTTTGTTTTACAGCGCTTTGGAAATTGGATCCTTGCAACGTTAACTATTTTTTTAAATTGGCTTCAGTCGTATTTGTGTTACAGGCGATGCGTTGTTACGATAAACCATTTTTCGTCTGATAACTTTGTTGCAAACTCAGACGTTCCACAAGATAAGTGTTCTCCGGCACTTGCTTTTTGTTTTGTTTATAAATAACATTAATTCATGATTTTCTTTCTGTAACTTTCTGTTTTACGCCGATGATTTAAAAATATTCTCGAATATAACGAGAACCGCCGACATGTTTAAAATTCAAAAGGAGCTTGACAACCTGCACCCTTGGTGGCTGCAATCGCGCCTTTCCCTCAATGCAAACAAATGTTTTGTATGTTACCAATGTTTTCGTTATCTAGTCTCGTATCTCAGGCGGCCGCTGTCGTGTAGTGGTTAGAAGTGCGTACTACCACTCCGCGGGGCCTGGGTTCAAGCCCTCATCCGAGCAACATTGCCCCTCGGCAGGCAATGGCAAACCTCCGAGTGTATTTCTGCCATGAAGAAGCTTCTCACAAAATACAATCGCCGTTCGGAGTCGGCGTAAAACTGTAGGTTCCTCCCCTTTGTGTGGCAACATAAGGGCGCACGCCCCAAATTGGAGGAGAAGCTCGGCCAAGCACTAACATATTGTGTAAGCGCCAATCTATACATACTCGTATATATCAGGCAGCACACTGGAGCTTATCAAACAAATTAGGGATCTAGGCACCAAACTTTCCTTTAATGGCCACATCGATTTCATAATTTAAAAATCAATGCTATGCTTGGCTTCGTCAGGAAGAATAGTGCTGAGTTTTTTAATCCATATACATACCTTAAAATTGTTATGCACTTCGTTCGTGCGCTCCCAAAAAAAACTTTTACAACGAAATGCACTGCAGTTCGCGCACGTTCTTCGAAAGCGTAAAAAATGTGTAAATAAATACTTGATACTCACATTTTTGCTAAGTGTTTCGCCGTGCTTTTCCCCTAATTTTTGGAGTACGTCTTGATGCTGTGACATAAATGGAGGAGCTTACAATTTTAAGCCAACTAAGAAGGGCAAAAGTATTTTATGAGAAGCTTTTTCATAGCACATATACACTCGGAGTTTTGCCTTTGCCTGCCGAGGGGCAACCGCTTTTCTATAATTTCCGGATGTTTCTCGGAACAGAACGCACCTCTAACCACTCGGCCAAGCTGGTCGCCTTCAAAAAAAAAAAAAGAACTTTTTCCAAGTACGTAACCGGTAAATAAGAGGTCGCATTCCAGTTTTTTGTTAAAAGTTTTTTAAATTTTTCAGTTATAAAAATTAAACTCTCCACCCAGCAATTCATTTTAATATAATAATTTAAAATGTAAGTAAATAAAAAAGCATAAATTTATTTAAGGTAAAGTACCAAAAAGATTGTGATCATTAGGATAACAGCACCGCTTCCTCTATTTATGGACGCACCCTTACTGTGGTTTCTTGCATAAAATTATAGCAAATTATTGCTGGAACTTTAGCTGGAAAGTAAATATGTATTTATATGAAATATGAATCCATCGTAGTACGATTTTTCGTAAAAAGTACGAAAATGCTATCACGGCATTCGAATATTAAAAATTATCAAATTTGAGTTAGTTCATACATTTCAAAAGAAAATATCTCATTCTCCAAGATATCGTGATTCTCGACATTGATAACCTTATTATTTTGAAAAAGTCATTGAGAAATTGATTTTTTATTAAAACAACAAATAATTTAAAATATTATTTTCATAAATATATGTTATGCTGTTACTTTTCATTTTTATTCATAAATTATATATAGTTTTATTTCTTAAATTTAAATGTTTATGTATTAAAAGTAGTTACACATTTCACTGAAAGAGAGAAGAAAAATAAATAAATTAGTTATTTATCAAATTAATATTCACTTATATGTATCTACATATATGAATCTATGTCCAAAATGAATAACAGATGTCAAGAGGTTGATTTTTCTATAATAGCTTTGTTCGCTATGCAAATAACTTGTACAAGTTTTTACAAAATCGTGTTCGTTTGTTCAAAAATTTTCAAAAACTTACAAGGAGATAGGGCGATTTTGACATTTCATTTGGAGGAGAATTTGCAAATCCGTGCTGGGAAAATTTTGCCAGCAACGATTTAGGTTTGCTCATGTAACTTGCCAGTAACTCTCCAGCAACTTAATTTCCCAAAGAGAAAACTATCCAAAAAAGTACCTGAACGCAAAACTATTAACAATTTGGAAGTTTTATGAACAGCTGATTAATTTTTTGTTTATTCGCAACAATTTCCTAATAAAATAAGTATTTCATATTCTATTTTATATTTAAATGGGTTTATTTTGTCAATTTCTTTATTAGCTTGAATTGCATCCAGGAACATGTCGAGCCCTAACCGCGAAATTAACGTAAACGACATTTTTTCCGAAATTTACTTTTTGACACAGAAATGTTCCAAAACCCACCACAACTGGTAAAATATTGTATCGTCAATCGTCATAGCTACGGAGATATACGACTTTCAATTTTATAGTAAGCGACAGTTCTTGGCGACACCCGCTGTTGGAGTTACCGCAAAAACAACGTAACCCTGTAGGGAAAATCTCTAGTTCTGAACTGGTTCGCTTCTAGTACGTTTAGAACCACTACTAGTTCGCGATAAATCTCTTTTGCATGTAAACAACTGGTGAATTTAACACGGCGATGTCATAG
>JAPVRG010076554.1:0-10293 GCA_029783565.1 Rhagoletis cerasi
AATAAATTACGGGCCGAAAATTACAAAAGTAGGTGTTAAAATAATGTGTAGACCCTTGACTACAACTGTGTGGAATTTTTTTTTGGATCGGGCCACCCCTTTGGACGGAATAGCCCGAATTAGTTGGGGCCGCTACTAAACCCGACCCAAATATTTTATAAAAAAAAATTTAAATTTTCTTGATCACTTCACAATCTTTTTCCTGGCCAGCCAATTAAAACTAAGTTTCCACGGCACCCGAATTAAGTTGTTTGCTCTCTCAATTACGAACGGCGAATTACCCCTTTTAAACGACATATTCTTAATTGGATCCGAGAGTTCATTGTTATTTCCTTTCATTTCCTCCCTTTATTTGCTTTGGTTTTTTCTATTCTCTTTTGCTCTGACAGCTGAATTCGATAAATTTTCGATGAAAATTACAGAAGTCAGCGATTCGTTCGTCATTCGCATGGTAATTCGATCTGAATTACCTACAAATGAGGTAATTCGTTCTCAAAATTTTGTATGGCCAATTACGTAATTCGAAGGGCAATTACGAATGGGAGAGCGAATGACGAAGCATGGAAACGTCGTATAACAAAAACTCCAAATTACATATACAGGGTGTCCATTAAAAATTATATGATTTCCACTTCGATAATATACGTATACATAAACCGATTAGAATGAGTGGAACTTGAGTTTTCAAAAAGTTTTCAGCGAAAATTTGGTTTTTATTTCACAGATTTTATATTGTTTTTCATACGAAGCCCACTTTTTTCCGTGAAAACCTGTTTTTGAACCTGTTACCGAACATGGTACAAGTCTCACCTTACCCTTTTGTAAACGAATTTCGTTTCATATTTCGAAGTTGGAATCGGCTTCTATTATATCTTTTTATTAGTTATATCAGGCTTTTATGGTGGATATGGCATCACTATAAAACGGCATGGTTGGATAAAAACACAAATCTGGGAGTTCTTGTTGTCTTGCATTTACGTGTTGCAACAATACTTTGATTGAATTCTTTAATTAGTTACTTGCTTGGTAATAAATTACATTAAATGGGCCCAAAAAAGAAACCTAAAGTAACTGTGCGGAACCCGAATTTGAGCAAGGTACATAAGAATCTTAAATTCAAACGCAAAGCAAAGGAGATGATGGAGCAACACCGGAAACAAGCACTTTTAGAAAAGTCCTACAGAGAAAAGGAGGAAACTAAACTTAACGATACGGAGGGGAAAATTTTGGAATTCATAAGAGAAGAGCTAAAGGACGATAATGAGGAAGAAAATATTTTCGGCGAGCTTATGGATACCTTTTCTACAAACGGTAAGCACGTAAACGACAGTAAAACTGAATATAATAGACCATTAAATTTAATCCAATTTCAATAGAGTATAGAAATGTACGGGCAGATGATTTGCATGATAAAGATTCAGATGATGAAAAATCTATACTCACCGATGAAGAGGAAAAAATCGAAGAGAATATAGTAGAAGAAAGTGCAGCAGAAGTTGAGGAATTGGAACCAGTCAAGTCGGGTGATACATTTGCGCTGCATTTTGATTTTGACTTGCCGCTCGAAAAGGTTGATAATTTATGGTCCCAACAGACCCATATTGAGAAAACCATTTTAACATGGCCTCAATTAGGCATACTGAGGACGCAAAAACCGCAGCTTCAATGCCAAGATGAGGCAGTAAATTCACTCGATTTGAGCAAGGGTGTCAAACGCCTGAACGCTGATAGTTTACGAACAATGGGTATCAGAGCAACGATAGTAGATAATCTATCAAAGGAAGTTACACCACTTCAACTAGAAGTTTTTCAAATTCTTAATCATTACCATGATTTCTGTTACCCCAGCGTGTCCAAGGACAAAGTAAATGAGTTACGATTTTGTTACACCGCACACGTACTGAATCACATGCTAAAAACACGCAATCGCATTTTGAAACACAATATGAAATTAACGTCTACGCCAAATCTAATCACAATACCGGATAGCTATCGAGATCAAGGATTAGCGCGACCCAAAGTACTCATTATATTACCTTTCCGAAAGTGCGCATATCAAACGGTGACAAATATGGGACGACTATTGTATGGTAAACATGTGGGTAGGTAAACGCATAAAAAGATTTTGTTTTATATTGATGAACCAGTCGACAAAATTTCATAACAAAGTACCTAATTATAATTTTTCCGTAGATGGAAAAATAATGAATTACGCCCGTTTTACGGACGAATACACCGGAGATAGTTTACGTTTTCCGAAAAACAAACCGAAACCGGATGATTATGTCGAAACTTTCAAGGGCAATATTGATGATAATTTCAAGATTGGCATTTCTATAACAAAGAAGAGCTTGAAACTATACACCGACTTTAATGCGTCAGACATAATTCTAGCTTCGCCGTTGGGCTTACGTTTGGGTATGGCTTCAAACAATAATGAAGCGGGTGCCTTTGATTTTCTAAACTCCATCGAAATCCTAATACTGGATAAAGCTGAGATGTTCCTAGCGCAGAATTGGGAAAACCTACTTCATGTAATAGATCACTTGCATTTGCAGCCACAGTCATTAAGTAGCGTAAATTTACAACGCGTTCGTCCATGGTGTTTGAACGGTTTGTGCCGCTTTTACCGACAAACTATTGCACTTTCATCACACGAGCTTCCCGAGATACGTTCACTATTCTCCAATAAATGCTTCAATTACAGTGGCAAAGTATCTGTATCGAATCCGATTCTTCAGGGCGACATTAACAACGTGTTCGTCACAACACAACAAATATTTCACTTAATGGACACCACGAGTTTGGACTCTGTTTTTGATGCACGGTTCCGATATTTTGTCAAAGAAATTCTGCCACGCTATCGTAAGTCCTCGTTCGCCCATTGTATGATATATGTGCCCAGTTACTTTGACTATGTACGCTTGCGTAACTATTTGAAGGCAGAATCAATAAGTTTTGCACAAATTTGCGAATATACCAAGAGAGAAAAAGTGGCACGAGCA
Organism: Rhagoletis cerasi; assembly: GCA_029783565.1. Lineage (NCBI taxonomy): Eukaryota > Metazoa > Arthropoda > Insecta > Diptera > Tephritidae > Rhagoletis > Rhagoletis cerasi. Next base: position 3,006 of record JAPVRG010076554.1, read on the forward strand.
CGTGATATGTTCTATCACAGTGGTGTGCACTTTTTGCTCTATTCAGAGAGATATCACTTCTATCAGCGTACACGAATAAAGGGAATTCGGCATTTGATAATGTATCAGCCACCAATGTGGCCGCAATTGTATTCCGAAATGGTTAATATGATGAATGATAGTAATCAGAATGCGGCCGATGGACTAATCGATTCGATGAGCATAACTGTACTATATACGAAATATGACATAATACAGCTAAATGCAATACTTGGAACTGAATCGGCTGCAGAGATACAAAACTCAAATAAAACTATACATAGTTTCACAATTAAATAAAAATTGATTTTGAAATGCCTAAGTTATGATTAAATCTATACATATGTATATATAAGTTAGATTTGGTAAATATGTAGAAAACATTTAAAAAAAGTGAACTAAAAAAATTGAGGTTACAAATAATTTTGTTTTTTTTTACGTAATATGTGTATTTTGAACACTAGAATTTCAATGTTTTAAATATTTTCCACCGTTAAGTTTGGATGTATTTTCAATGTAACCTGTGAACCATTATCGCCGGCGCTACAAATTATTTTACTCTTGAATAATACATAATTTTGTTTTTAGTCATCACCACGCTTATGCTCTATAGTTCATGAAGGAAGAGCTGAAATTAAAAAGTTTTGAATTATTTTATTTACTGTACAATCGCCATTTCTTGACTCACCCGCCGAATATAGGTTTAGGTGCATTTGGTGGAGTATTTGTTGTTTGCGCCAAGTTGCCAAAAGATAAGCCTGTATCTGTGGAGCCTAAAGCTTCAAATATATTGCTAGTCTGTGTTGTGGGCGCACCAAAGGAGCTGGAAGTTGTTGCGGTAAATGATCCAAAACCTTTCGGGCTGCCAAAAGTCGGTGCACCACCAAAGCTAGGTTGAGCGCCAAACCCAGGCGGGCTGCCGAAAGTGGGGGCGCCGCCGAAAACAGGTCGCAAAAAGGCACCTGCTTGCGGCTGCTGTGTAGGCGAACCAAAACCAGTGCTAGCCACTGATGTGCCTCCCTGTGAGAATGAACTAAAGGGTGATGTGGCAGCCGCACCAAAACCACTTGTTGGTAAGCAAAAAATATTTGATTGTTGTGAGTCGGGTGCTGCAACCGCAGCACCACCAAAAATGGACCCTCCTGTTGCGGCGGTATTTTTAGCGCTACTACCAAAAGCTGAGCCAACAAAACTAAAACCAGAAGCGGTGGATGTGGATTCCGGTTTGTTGGCGGCCGCAGCAAAGATGCTACCGCTCGATTGCCCCAAAGCACCTTGACTGAATATCGAGCCACTGCTTACGGCCGTACCAGCTGATGTTGGTGAACCAAAAACGTTGACATTTTCCGGGCTCTTAGCTGCGCTACCGCCAAATATAGATCCGCCAGTATTTTCTGCACTCTTAGCAGCTGCATTGCCAAATATCGATCCCGCACTAGCTTCAGTTAGCTTGGCAGGACTGTTTCCGAAAATCGACGCGGATGTATTATCACCACTCTTAACGGCGCTGTTGCCAAATATTGAACCCGTGGAAGTATTGGCGCCAGAGGGGCTGGTAGGCATGGTTGCAGCGGCTGCAGCGCTAAATATTCCAGTCGCGGTAGTACCAAATCCGCTACCCGCGTTACCAAATATATTACCACCACTTGCTGGCACTTGACCATCCAGAGACAAGCCTCCAAACGCCGATACATTACCTGCTGTTGGTTGAGCGACATTCTCAATTTTAGATGCAGCGCTTACGGGACTTGCCGCCGGAGTTGATTGTCCCAAAGATCCGAACAAAGAATCACCAGATGCTTTTGTAGCGGCAATCGCAGAAAAGAAGGGACTGGTAGCAGCGCCCGTTGCCGCTGACGGAACAGCTGCGGGTGTGACAATTGTGGTTGATGCTGTTGGTGCAGCAGTAGCAGCTGTCGGCGCTGCAGTGGCGGCAACTGCCACAACAGTAGTTGTTGTGGTTGTGGTGGTGTCAGCAGTAACTGTTGATGTGGCAGCGGCAATTGGCGCATTCGAGGTTGCAGTTGTAGTGCATAAACCAGCCGAAGTCGGAGTGCTTGTAGGCGTTGTATTCTGAAAAGTGGCTAATTGCTTGAACACGGGTGAGTTGCCAAACGAGAACGCGGATGCACCTGTCCCGCCAATAGAGCTCGTCGCTGGCGTAGATACGTTAGAGACGAAGCTGCTGCCAATAACACTACCAACGCCAAATGTAGGCACATTAGTGCTGTTGGCGTTGAATGGTGAAAATGACGATGTTTCTATGGTTGCTGCGCTTTTGTTAAAAATTGTCGGTGTAGACGATGCGGTTGTTGTATCTGTCACTTTAGACATCGACAAGGACGTCGTAGAGTCGGGCACAGGTTGAAAAGCGCCTGGTGGATTATTCTCATTGTTTGAGCTAAAAGAAAACACATTGCCCTCTTTTGGCTTCACCGTTTCTGTGTGTGTGCGAGAAAGAAAAGTAAATATTTTAAATAAATATTAAAGGCGAAATTTTCAACATAAACTTACCCTTTACAGCGGGTTTACAGATATTTAAAGATTTTAAAATTATATCATCATTATCGCCCTGAGTTTGCGCTATACCACCGCTGGCTACAGCAATCGGACCTGTTTTAGCGGCATCCTTTCCTGGAGTAGCAGCTTCAGCTGTACTTTTTGTTGACATGGCACTACTTTCTCCTAAACCGGCGAGACTAAGAACGCAAAACAGTAAAAAAAAATCTTCTGCACCACATGCAATATTGTTATTGAATTAGCACTTACCTTGTTGCACCTGAAAACGGATGCACTGAAGGAGCAAAGGATTGATTCTCATTCTGTTTATTGAAAATGGTATGTTGCACAGTCGTGCCGAATATTGTTGTTGTTGCAGGGGGTAAACTTGTAGTGGCTGTCACATTCGATTGCATTTGCGTTGCACTAGTTTTTGCACCACTATTTAAGTCAGTTAGAGCACTAAAAGTATTGCCAAAACTAAACGATTTCGATGTGTTGGTCGTTTGGTTGACAGTATTTGAATCTACTGTTCTACTTGGATTAATTAATGTAGTATTGGCATTTGTATAAGCCGATGACTGCTGCCCGAACCCGGTAAATCCTTTTGAACCAATGTTAAATTTACTCATTGGCGGTTTGTTGGCATCAGCTGCATCGTTTTTTGATGTGAACGAAAAATTAAGCGCTGCAGAAGTGGATTTTTCACTCATTTCCGATTTAGCAAACATATTTTTGTTAGGTGCTACAGCTGTGTGGGGTTTGCTCTCAACAGCATCGGATTTAAAAGTGTTGACATTCGCAACGGATTTTGATAACTCAGGCATTTTTTCACCCTTGGTTGACTCATTTTTGCCAAAAAGGTTACTGCTGGTAAAATTAAGCGTTGAAAATGGCGCATTTGTATGTTCAATCGACTGCGTTCTATTTGCATCTTTTGCTTGTGTAAATGTTGCCGCGGCAATCTGTGAATTGCCGAAAACTCCGACCGTTGAAGGTGTTTTTATGAGCTGGAACTGTGGCTCAAGCGGTTGCTTGGGTTCTGTTTGCATCGGTTTGAATGTGGTTGCTGCCTTCTCTTTTTTCTGGGCCTCATTCGCTTTCTCACCTGCTTTATTAGCTTTGGCTTCCTTGTCTTTCGACTCTTTTCTTTTTATTAGCTGCTTTGTTTCCAAAATAACCTCAGATGTTAGTTCAACACGATTTGGGCGTTGAGGTTTGATTATTGTTATCTTTTCTTGTTGTTTTGTGAAGTTACGTAGAGCATTTAATTTGCTTTCGGATAATTTGTTGGTCCTTGCATCTGTAATATTATGCATGCTCATCGAAAGTATAGAATCTGCTAATGACGAGATGCCGCTAAATGTATTTGCGAGACGGTGGACGATAGAAAATTTTTTTACGAAATTTTAAAGAAATGCACTGTTTTTTTTTTAATGCTAATGGGGATCGATAAAACTAGTAACGGCTAAGTCGATAAGTCTTACCTATGGTGCGGTGGCTTGAGTTTAAAGACCTGTCTTAGCCACGGGGAGACAATCTCTCACTAAACTCCAACGTGTGGCCTGTGTATGTATTACAGGAGTATTGGGCACATGCCTGACGCCAGCACTAGATGTAATTCTTAAACTTGAGCCACTGCACGTCACTATAGAACAGGCAGCCGAGCGTACTCTCTTAAACTTTGCAAGAGATAGTTATGGCAGAGATAAGGCCCCATCGTATTGGAATATGAAGGTAGCGGACGGCTTAGCTAGAATAGCGACGGCCTCAGCTCCAAAAGGACCGAGCCATTCTTTGCAATAGGACCAAACAAAATTAAAGAGCTTAAAAAAGAAAAAAGGAGAGAAAAACCCTGGCTTATACAATAGGTCTTCGCGAAGCCAAAGACTTACTGGGAGGTACAACTGTAAAATATAAAAACTTCTAATAAACCTACACAAAGATAAACTTATAATCATCTGCATAAGTTGGGAGTCTGGTCGAGTGATCTCGTCGTATCTGCGACTCAACTAAGAGGCGACGAGTGAAGAGCATAGGATACATGTGCCTCTTGGACTTTCTTGAGTCTATCGGAGAAGATGTGTTGTGATGAGTGGAGGACACAAAAGACCCACTAGGGCACTGTGTATATCTCTTTTCAAATATCTCTCGATCTATCTAACGGCTGCTATAGATTGATAACAGGGACCACGATGGTTAATAAATAAAACGTTTTATGTCATTTTCAAAAAAAATGTGTGGACCTGCTCCAGTATTAATTAAAATACCTAACTCAATGTAAACAAAGCTTTGGGAATGTGTTCATTCAGAGTTTGACTTGCTTTGGTAAATGGGAATTGCATTGAATACCTTTAATAATTTTTTTTGTAATCTATTATCCATTATTATTATATTATTATTATTATTATTATTATTATTAATGGAGTGTATTAATAGTCAAAATTAAGCAGGTACTTAAAGTTGAAGCTTTTTTGACAGATAATTCATTTAGAAGGATATCAAAAAGCTAGCTACAACTAACTTTAAGTACAAACTTAATTTTCACTATGAATACGCTCATTATTATTATGTATATAAAAATGTAGCCGTTTTCTTTGTTAAAACTTAGCTTAAAAACTTATAAGCGGATTACAACCGAATTCGGATAGTATATTCTTTAGACCCGTGGCACGGACATAGGCTATATGTTAATCCGCTAGGTGGCGCATGAGTTGAGATATTCAGAAATTCACTATTTACTATTGTGTGATGAGAAATACTTTTACGAAAAATAGATCCGATAGGTGACGCTTTATTAGAGATATTAAGAAAATCTTTATTTATAGTCCGATTTAGATGAAATTCGAAACGTATATTGGGGGTTCGACGAGAAATACTCCAACTAAAAATTAATCCGCTAGGTGACGCTGGAGTCGATATATTCAGAAAATTCTAATTAATTTATAGCGCGGTTTAGATTAATTAGAAATTAAAAAAGTTGTACTGCATACGTATACTACAGTGTGACCAGGGCCCTTACTCTTTAGTTCGAATCGAAAGGTTGTTCTATTCGAAAGCCAAATTCGATTCGAACGCACCATCGTACTTCGTAGTTCGTTCGAATCAACTTTCGGAGATATTCGAAAATAGTATGCAACACTGCTCGTCAAATGCCAAACGCAAGGAAAATGAAATAAGAACAAGAAAATTGAAATTGCTTACATTGTGACTAGAGCTCTTGTTAATCGACTAGTCGACTAATCGGTTAATCGATTTGCAAAAGTTGTTTAAAAAAATAGTCGACTTCACCTAATCGAATAACCGTATCCTTTCGTCTTTTTCAACTAACCGTTCACAAACTAGTCGACTAACCGTTCGTTTTCGATTTTTCGACTAGTTGTTTTATATAAACAAAAATATTTTTATGTATGTATGAATGTGATGGATTTCAAATATAATGAAGTTTGCGCTTACATGAACTCATTTTAAAGGCAAAATTTTATTTTTTTTTGAAATAAAAAAATTTTTTTGTGAGCAATTGTCACTATTCGAATTATTTCGGTTAGTCGATTTTCAGACTACTCGATGGCGAGCGGTTAGTCGAAAATGAACGGTTAGTCGAATACTTGTTGCTCGACTTTCAACTTCCAAAAAAATTGCTTATCGATTAGCCGGATAGTCGACTTTCAACAAGAGCTCTAATGGTGACTGTGAAGTTTGAGAATTTTAACTCAGTCATTATTGTGTTAAATTCATTGAATATATGTATGCACATACGTTTACAAATAAAAGTAAAAATCTTTGATAGAAAAAATACCAAATGGATTCATAGTTGGATGTAGATGAAGGTTAAGTGGCAGAACGAGTGCAATTTCGATGTTCGAGTTCCGTTCTGTTCCCTTCGAATTTAATTTATCCCCTTTCGATTATCGAAAATTTGGTACTCTCTGCTTCGAAAGCAAATGCCAAAATGGTCGAATGTTAGAAAATTCTATTCGACAGCAATTTGGTAATTTTTTTATTTAAGATTTTCACTTTTATTCGTAAAAGTATGTACATACATATATTCCATGATGCAATAATAAAAGGTGATGTACGTAGTGACAGCTCGTTTTGGCGGCTCCCTTAGCTAAAGGTTGTATTGTGGAAGTTTGCGAAGCACGAGAGAAAGGGGAAGAAAAAAAGGTCGGATGGCCAATTTAGTACTCTTTTTCGTACCAAAGTATTGAATTAAAATTTGTAAAAAACTGAGGTTTTTACATTTTTTTATGAAAATTTTATAGAAACATAAGCTAAATGGTATATATCATTGGATACTTGTAAAATAAATGTTTTTTAAGTTAAAACACCAGATTTTTAAATTTTTTAAAGTTCGATATATGAGATTTTGATATAAATATACTAGAAAACATATATAATTAACTTTTCTTTTCTTATCAAAGTATTAAAATAAAGATTTGTGAAAAACTGCGGTACCATTTTTAGTACTTTTTCATGAAAATCGCCCTGATATAAAAAGTAGTTTGTCAAAGAGGCAAATTGAAATTTGCCAAGGGAGCTTAAGATGGGAGCGAGACGAACGCGAACGTATAACACCTTCCTTTATTGCATCATGCATATATTCAATGAATTTAACATAATAACGAGTGAGTTAAAATTCTAAAACTTCACATCCGCAATGCAAGCAATTTCAATTTTCTTGTTTCGATTTCATTTTCTTTGTGTATTTTGCTTTGCGTTTGGCATTTGACGAGCAGTGTTGCATACTATTTTCGAATATCTCCGAAAG
>JAPVRG010076661.1:0-14091 GCA_029783565.1 Rhagoletis cerasi
AATAGTTTTGTAAAAGTACCACATTTCGCTGCTTTTGTACTGGTGCGGATCTAGTTACTATGGGACTGGTTCGTTTTTGGCGATAAATATCTAGTACTGAACTAGAAATTTGATGCACCAGTTCGGGGTTTCCCTGCAGGGTAAGAACGTGTGTTTGTACGTGTGTTAAGCTAGCAATATGCCTTTGTGTATATGTACATATGCATGCGCAACAGCCGAACAATGCTGTGCGCACCGTGCTTGCTGGAATGAAATGTGTTTGATTACAACATGCTCGCACTCAGTCCCATGCTGAACAGTTTGCAAGCATGTTCGCCGCTTCAAATAGCACCAAGAGGATTTTGTTTTTATTTCATTTTTCTCTAATGAATTTTATCTTTTTTCATCAATTACTGAATTTAGTATAAAAATTAAAAAAGGTGATCTACTAAAAATGTTCTACTTTACCGTAAAAACTACAAATTTGCAAGAATACTCAATATATTTTACTTAACTTAGCTTTAGGCATATCTTGGTAAATTCATTTTTAAATGGACTGAAGTTGTGAATCATAATTTTTTCAGTTAAATGCCTTTGGTGAGACCAATAGTAAATGTTGTCTAATAAGTTGGTCTACAGTACAGTCTAAACACTAAGATTTTGACTTTTTTTGCATATTTTGGCGCGCAACCATTGCTCGCTAGTTGAACTTATAAGTTAGACGCAGTATTAGATTTTTGAAGTGAAACTTCTTAGGCGGCGGTATCGCAAAAATGAAGAGTGAAATTTTTAAAACTGAAAATTTCATATTAGTAAGAACGTGTGTGTGTACCTGTGTTAAGCTAGCTATCGTGTTGCTATCACCCGCACGATGGCGCAATCTTTTTTTCTATGATCCTTACATCACAGATTAAATACTAGTACAGCACTACGATTCCTTGTAGCCAACACTAGTAACCAAAATGGTCCAAATATAAGGAGAAAAAATGGTTATATTAGCATTGCGATGTCACTGGACCTGACCACCTCTGGTCCAATGCTGCATAACATAGGACCACCTACACAACTACGCCTTTTGGACCATGAACAGAACATAATAAAATTCTGCATAGACCCAGTATTTCAGTATTTATTAAAATTCATTATTTAAAAAGTTTTTTCTTCAAATTCCTTTTTCTAATGTTCACATTCGGCAACCGAATAAAATTGCCGATGAACCACGAAGAGATTGTGTTCAACGCATATTTGAATTTTTTACGTTTGCCGTGGTCAAGGTCAGCATAACAAGTTACTAGTATGCAACCTGGTCCTTTTGTACATACTATACAACTGGTCCTCAAATTTTTGCAGGGCTGTGTGTGAACACCCAAAAACGTTGGCTCAATTAAAAAGTTAATTGGCTCTATTTAATTTCTGTCTGAACATGCTTTAAACTGTGAAACCAAGGGAAGATAGCCAAAAGAGAGTTAGCCTGTTCCCGTATTTCAACATTTGGTCATAAATTGTGAATAAATACTGAAGCTATTATATGTGTATGCGGAAACGACTTCGCGATATTTCTGACTAAACTCTGGGTAACGACGCAATTTTCCATGCTTTGATACATTGCGCTAACACAATGTTTGCTTACATTGCGTGGGAGTGGTACAATACAAATTTCTTTATTGTTAAGTTGTGTTCAAATAAAAGCAAAACACAATACTGCAAAATAATAATAATAATTATATTTATGCAAATTTTTGTATTATACATTTTTTTTAAGATTCTCACTTATTAATTTTTCCGAATTTTTAAGAAGTTTCACTTCTATCACGTCTACGGTGCTACACGCGTGTTTTTTTTATGTAATGTGCAGTTATAGCTCAGTACATTTTTTTTCACGACAGATAGTCAAAGTTGGGGAAGAAATATCAAAAAGTTAAAAATCCCAAAATAGTCCTAATTTTATAATGGAAGTATTTTACATGAAAGATTTTCTAAGTGTAGCCTTATTTGTAGATGCAGTTAAAGAAAATACGTCAAAAGGCACGTTTTTTTTTAATTTAAAAAATTTCAATATTTCAAAAACGGTGAGACTTTTGCCTGAAATTTTTTGCTTATCAGGGAGCTCACCTCCCAACCTACCTTCTCCTAAAGTTTGGCAGGTCATAGTTTTGAAATATGTACGTGGTGTAATGCCGATTGGCGTAGATCTTATTGAATAATAATAATAATAATAATATTATGTTGGAAATGGCGGAATTATCACCAAAGTAAGTAAAATTAAATAAAATCCACGAATTTCTACACAATTTTCTAATTTGAGCTAAAGATCATGGCATCTGCCAGGGCAACCTATGAATACGTCAGTAAATTTCATTTCACTGCCAGCGATAGCCTGTAATATCAAAATTATAACTTTAATATATATATTTTGCTACTTTTCAAAACTTGTTTTGTGCTAGTAATATTGCTAGATATTGGTTCAACCAATTACATTGCTTTTATTTTTTAAGATTGCGCTCATTATTACAACTTTGACAGTTCTCAAACTGGTGCTTTTCATAGCTGCGTTCATAAACATCTGTAACATTCATTGCATGGGTTTATAAAACAGTGATGCCATACATTTTGGTTTTGCATTGATTGCGCAACAATTTGCAGCTAATGGCTTGCAATATGCATTTACGAAGTCAGCCAACTTTGTCAAATACAATCACTGTGCAAGTCAAATGTTAGACGAATTTATAGAACTTGTCCTCAGTATTATAATGATGATACACTAAATTTTGGATCTTTATAAACTTTTATATTACGTTCAAATTGGCCCCATTTAATCTGTTAAAAGAAAACGAGCTTTTCCTAAAATACATCCGTTCACATTGAACATTTGGAGTCAATTACGGCAGTTGATTGATTAAAAATAAAAGATGAAAAATAAAAATATTCAAACCAAATCTTGATGTTTAATTTTTTTTATCGTATGTCTGTTTCATGATATTAAGACTTACGGTTGACTTAAAGATCTAAAAATGCTTAGTTCGTATGCGTCGTTAATCTCTGTGGGTGATGAGGCATGATGGGAGATAACTAATTTTCGAATTGGCCTCTTTTATGGCGAGCAGAAATGCATTAAATTTTGATTTTTTTTGATAATTTTCTGTTTAAACTATTTTTGAGAACATAAATTTTTTGAATATTGGTATGTCAAATGCAAGCTTTTGGCTCTTCCTGATTGGCTGCAACAGAGAGCTTTCTGATACGACTCTCCGGTGAACTAGTTTTCGAACAATTGCATGCGATTTAACTTGTTTACGAAAACCTTTTGTTGATTTAACTGGTTCGAGCCCATTTATCAGGTTTAGCCCGTCAATTTGAACGTACTATTAGTGCCTTTAAGTTCGAAAATTACTTGTCAAAATTGAAAAGAAAAATTAGGAGGCATAACCATCTCGCTGTGCAGGCATATAATCGTTTAGTTGAAGAAAGTATGACTTCAAAAAGGGCTTCAAGTCCATTGCTATAGCTGAAAAAGGGAAATTTTAGAAATGGCTCATTAACATTTGCGGAATCCTCAAAATTTTACTTTTCACCTAAGGAGCCGGACAGCTTTTGCAGCATTAAGGGCAAAAGTTATAAATTAGTGGCCATTAACAAAGACACAATGCTATCATGCAAGGGTGTTTTGAATTTAGAAGACTTTTTTAAGGCACCTATAAGATCAGGAAGCTTTTCTGCTACGAACGCTTAGCATCCCTTACACGAAGTTTCATAGAAAGTGATAAAATTTGGTAGTAGTCTTCATGTCTTTTTACCTTTCCTCCATTAACTTTTAGTTACAATCGCATAAATATTCGCCATTAATACTTACTGACGCATTGACATTTATATTGCTTACTCGGACAGACAATGGGTTTTAACCACGTTTTTGTCGACGCCACGGATAGAACTCCTGTTACTAAAAAAGGTAAACATTTCAAATTAAACAGTCTTAACGAAAAAGTAATGGTAATTCCTTGTTTTCAGATCTTGAAGAGTTCGAGAAAAAAAAATAGAGGACCATATAGGTACAGGGTGTCCCAGAAGTAACCTGCCAAACTTTAGAAGAAGTTAGGTGGGGGGTGAGCTCCCCTATAAGCAAAAATGTTTCAGGTAAAAGTGTCACCGTTTTTGAAATATTGAAATTTTTTTGAATTAAAAAAAATCGTTCCTTTTCAGGTATTTTCTTTAACTGCATCTACAAAGAAGGCTATCCTTAGTCGAATTTTTATGTAAAACACTTCCAGATAGCTGCTTCTCCATACTCAAATGCGATGTAGTTAAAATATATTAAGGTACCTTTATAAAATTAGGACTATTTTAGAATTTTTAACTGTTTGATATTTTCTTCCCTAATTTGACTATCTGTCGTGCAAAAAAATGTACTGAGCTATAACTGCACATTACATTAAAAAATTGCTCATTTAATAAAGATTTCAGAAAGGTGCCACTCTTACTGTTTCGAATAAAAACAAATCATAGCCGCTTTTGTGGGTAAAGGACTGACACGCTAGAATGTATTTAATAGATTTAAATTTAAGTTGCTCTTGTTTCCGACCAATGACATGCTAAATAGTACAAAGGTACATTATTACCTGCTCCTGACATTGTTTTATGTTACTTACCGGAATTCGGACTAGAGTCAATAACAAGGAATATATCTATCAAAATTTTTTGTGAAGGATGGGTTCACGTGAAATAAAACATACATGAGTTGTTTGAAGACAAATTTGTTCATTTATTGATAAAATACGCTCAAATTGGCGACCTTTTTCTCTAATACAAGCTCGGCACCTTTTAAGAAAAGACGCTTTTAGAGATCTTAAACTCATTGGGGCTATCTCAGCAGCAGCTCTATTTATTTGTACCCGAAAATGCTCTTCCTTTTGAATTGTTTTTGAATAAATTTTGTCTTTAGAACAGCCCCAGTAGAAAAAATCTAATGGATTCCGGTCTGGCGATCGAGCGGGCCACGTGATTGGCAAGGATAAGTTCCGTCTAAATGAGCTCTTACTTCACGCCCGTAGTGTGCAGGGACCCGTATTTTTGCAACTCCAAATAACTGTGAGAGTTGGCGGCAGTTCCACAGGTCCCATTATCTTTCAATTACTGGTACTGCGAACGAGCTATAACTCCACATTACATAAAAAGAATTGCTCATTTAATAAAGATTTCAGAAAGGTGATACTCTTACTATTTCGAATAGAAAACAAGTTATATACGCTTTTGTGGGTAAAGGACTGAGACACGCTAGAATGTATTTAATAGATTTCAATTTAAGTTGCTCTCATTACCGACCAGCGACATGCTAAATAGTACAAAGGTACATTATTATCTGCTCCTGACATTATTTTATGTTACTTACCGGAATTAGTGAAAGTGGATTTTGTGAAATCGGACCCTTCGAACATTGTGTTATTAATACTATGACAGAGAACATGCAGTATACATCGCATGAATATGCGGATATTCACCTAATTTACGGTGAAGCTTGCTGTAATGCCAGAGCTGCTCAAAGACTCTATGCAGAGCGATACCCCAATCGTCGGCATCCGGGTCGTGAAGTATTCCCCCGGACGCGTAGAAAAATATTTGAAGGTAAGTAATTCTTACACCTCTCTTGTTTGACGCCATTCTTCTTCTAATTTTCATTTTCACTTTTTTAAGGTGGCATACCTGGAAGTCGTGGTGGCGAGACAGGACGTCCTGCAACGGTAGATGTTGAAATTGTGTTAGAGGAAGTGGAACTAGGTCTATCGACTTCAGTGAGAATGATGGAAAGACGTACTGTAATACCAAAAACAACAGTTCACAGAGCTTTAATATACTATCGATTTCACCTCTACGACTCAACTTGTTCAAGCTCTACAAGAGAGAGATTACCTGTTGAGGGTTAGATTTTGCCGAAAAATGTTGCGAAAGCATGAATCAGACCCCAACTTTTTTAATAAAATAATTTGTAGCGATGAATCATCATGCAAACGTGATAATTATTTTAATTTACATAACCCTCACAGTAAGCAGATAGGCAATCCTCACGAAATGAGAGATCACCGCTCGCAGTACCAGTACAAAATAAATTTAGGGTGCGGTATTTTTAATTGACAGATACTGGGACCTGTGGAACTGCCGCCAATGCTTAACTCTAACAGTTATTTAGAGTTCCTTCAGGAACGGCTTCGAACTCTTTTAGAAAATGTACTCTTGAACCTGCGGGGAAGACTATGGCTGCAAAATGACGGGTGCCCTGCTCACTACGGGCGTGAAGTAAAAGCTCATTTAGACGAAACTTATCCTCGCCGATGGATTGGACGATCCGGGCCAATGACGTTGCCCGATCGATCGCCAGACCGGAATCCATTCGATTTTTTCTACTGGGGCTGTCTTAAAGACAAATTTTATTAAAAAAAATCCTGAACGGATAGCATTTGCGGGAGCCAATAAATGGAGCTGCTGCTGAGATAGCCCAATTGAGTTTAAGATCTCTAAAAGCCTCTTTTCTTAAAAGGGGCCGAGGTTTTATTAGAGGTGAAGGTCGCCAATTTGAGCATATTTGATCAATAAATGAATACTTTTTTCTTCAAACAACTCATATATATTTTATTTCACGTCAACCCATCCTTCACCAAAAATATTGATAGATATAGCCCTTGTTATTGATTTTAGTCCGAATTCCGGTAAGTAACATAAAATAATGTCAGGAGCAGTAAAAATGTACCTTTGTACTAATTTAGCGTGTCATTTTTCTGTAACAAGAGCAACTTAAATTTAAATCTATTAAACACATTCTAGCGTGTCTCAGCCCTTTACCCACAAAAGCGCCTATAATTTTTTTTCTATTCGAAACAGTAAAAGTGGCACCTTTCTGAAATCTTTATTAAATGAGCAATTTTTTATATGATCTGCAGTTATAGCTCAGCATATTTTTTTCCACTACAGATAATCAAAGTTGGGGAAGAAAATATCAAAAAGTAAAAAAATCCCAAAATAGTCCTCATTTTATAATGGTTCCTCAATATATCGTTACGAGTATCCTTTGATCCTCGATAATTTCCCAAGTACTTCGGGTTCGATCACTGTATTGTTAAATTAAAATGCCCAATTTACAGTATGACTAACTTTATTCTACAATAAATACTTTACAATACTTGCTTACTACAAATTTACTGATAGCTTGCTTGCTAGCAACTTCACTGCTTAACAACTTCCTTAATATATCGTTACGAGTATCCTTTGATCCTCGATAATTTCCCAAATACTTCGGGTTCGATCACTGTATTGTTAAATTAAAATGCCCAATTTACAGTATGACTAACTTTATTTTACAAGAAATACTTTACAATACTTGCTTACTACAAATTTACTGAAAGCTTGCTTGCTAGAAACTTCACTGCTTAACAACGAATTTTACTCTCCACTTGCTGATTTACGAAGGACCTTATGTGCGGTGCAACCTTCCGCTTATATACCTGCGCTCTCATCTCTAGAAAATTCCAATCGAAAGTTCTCGATATTACACATGCTTGCATCGCAGTATTTCTCCATTATTGTTTCTCGGTGTCGCGCTTCAGCTTTCGCAATCATTCGTGTGTTCGCCGTATTTGCCACACTGCCCTCCGCCTAAGTCTGGTCGTCATGATCAGAACCACTTGCCGTGCCACAGCTGCAAGTCTCCAGGTGGACCAACTTCATCTTGTTTCTCGGTCTCCCAACGGTCTGGATTCGATGCACTACGGCATTCAGCCTTTTGACCACCTTTTACGGTCCTTACCAGTCAAATCGTTGTTTGGTGCTGATGCCTTCCTTCCGCTGCGGCTTATACAGCAACACCAGACCGCCTTTTAAGAAACCTTCAAGGTTCGATGCTTTACTGGACCTTGCTTCCAGCTCATCTCTTGGTTCCGTCTGACATGGTCATGTTTGTACTGGTCACTGGAGGTGGCTTGACCATATCCCTTCTCACGGGCACCCTTTCCTCCTGAGCTATGTCGCTTCTTCGATCCTCTGGTGTACGGGACTTAGCACATCTCGCTATCCACTCCTTGACCGACTGACGGAATCCAACCCAATAGAACTTCTCTTTAATCCTTTCAAGGGGTTTCTTGGTTCCCAGGTGTTCACCTTGTGCAGCCTCTTGGAGCTCTGTGAGGACGTCCGGAACTCTTGCCTTTGGAACAACCAACAGACTCCGGATGCATCGGCCATCTTCGCTTTCCTATATCCGTTGCAAGCAACCAGATGTCAGCTCCAAACGATCTAATTGCGTCCAGTATGCTTTTGCCATCTTGATTTCGCTGACATTTCCTCCCTAGTTAGACGTTTCCTCAGCTCCAACCCTCGCATCACAACTGCTAGATCCGGGTCCTCTCGCTGACACTTCCGCAACCGTGCAGTATTTTCCGCCGATTTTATGCCAATTTGCCGGACATGCATAACATTTTCATTGGCCTCAGGTTTTACTGCTTGCTTGTGCTTCCTCTTCCGACCGCATCCTTTTCTAGGAAACTTCGGTACACGCCCATAGTTGCCTCGGCTACTACGATTTCCGGCTTCGGTACAATTTTCTGGATTTCCTCTAAGATTAACCGTTTGCTGCAGTACTGCTTGTGGCACTTCTCTGGCTTAATATGTCAGGATCTTTCTGTTCAGGTCGATTTTTATGACTTGACCAAGTAGGAAGTCCATACCGAGGATGACTTCATCCCCATGTCTGCCACTATAAACTTATGGTACGCGGCCACATCCCCGATTATCACCTCGCATGGTACTTCTCCTAATACTTTGGTGTGCTCACCAGTTGCAGTCTGCAACTTCGCTCCAGTTAATGGTTTCACGTACAAAATCGCCAATTCGGGACGAATAATGGAATGTGACGCTCCTGTGTCCAGGGTTAGCACTCGCTATCTCCCATTCACACGTCCACCAACATTGAGGTTACTCGCTTTTTTATCAATTTATGAGACGGAGATGATGGGTCTTCAACTGCTGGAGCTAGGCAGCGCCCCTTCCCGCTGGCTCGTTTTAGTTTAACGACTGGCTGGAATTCGCTTCCTATTCCTCAGCCCTGCGTTTGCGTCCTGATGAACTGTGGTACCAGTTGGAACCCTTCTTACATTTGCGTACGAAGTGTACTGGTTTCCCGCAACTAAAGAATTTTCCAGCATCCTTCTCGGTGGCACCAGGATTATTTTTACCTGCGATTGACTTAAGCGTTTTCAGGATCTCGTCCATAACGTCAGGTGCCCCCACTTCTACTCGATGGGCTTTGAAGGCTGATCTACTTAGGAGCGCCGCCGTTTCACGCGTCTGAGCATACGAGACGGTTTCAGCGATTGTTGGCTTTGGATTTGCATACGTCTCTCGCTTGGTGTACATATCCCGCATTCCGCTGATGAACCTTTGGATTTTTATCCCTTCGAGGTGTTCACCAGATGCGCCTCCAATAGCTAAGTGAGCCAACCTTTCAATCTCAGAGGCTAATTCCTGTAGAGTCTCGCCGGCTTTTTGGCTGCGATTCTGCAGCTCCATCTGTTAAATCTGTCTTCTGTGCTCGCAACCATAACGCCTTTCCACGGCACCCATCAATGCATCGTAGTTATCCCTTTCGCACTCGGGAACAGTCTTCAAAACTTCCGCTGCAGGCACCTTTAATGGAGCTTGAAGACCTGGAAAGGAATTGTGCCGTCAAAGCACGGAGTTTTTACATTGCGAGCGTTCTCCCTCCGATGAACCAGGAACCTTTTGCATTTCTTGAACCTTCGTGGGATCCTCCTGCGTGCCCTTAGATGAATAACCACCCTCTGCCTTCTCTTCACCCTTCGTGGATGTACCCTCTACTTCAAGATCGAACGATTGTGAACGTCGATACCTTCCTCTTCCATAGCTTCCTGCAGCCGTGATTGCAATTCCACTTTGTTTCCAGTCGTGGATAGTCCTCGCTATGCCAATTCCTTTTTGAGAGGCTATATCTTCAGATCGCTAAACTTCGCCATTTCTCTTACTTACTCTTCAGGGATATATTTAACAATCCCACTTCTGACAGCAATTGCTACGATTATCCTTTGATCCTCGATAATTTCTAAAATACTTCGGGTTCGATCACCGGTATTGTTCAATTAAAATGCCCAATTTGCAGTATGACTAACTTTATTGTACAAGAAATACTTTAAAATACTTGCTTACTACAAATTTACTGATAGCTTGCTTGCTGGCAACTTAACTGCTTTACAACGAACTTTACTCTCCACTTGCTGATTTACGAACTTCCAATCGAGTGTTCTCGTTATCGAGAATTCCCGCCCCTCTCTTGTATAATTATTGTAGTGCAGAGAATACACACACATACTTGCGTCGCAGTATTTTTCCATTGTTTCCCGGTGACGCGTTTCTTCATCTCTCGCGATCGTTCGCTTTAATTAATTCGTGTTTTCGCCGTATTCGCCACTACATTTCAACTACATTGCATTTGAGTATGGAGAAGCCACTATCTGGAAGTATTTTACATAAAAAATTTACGAAGTGTAGCCTTCTTTGCGGATGCAGTTAAAGAAAGTACATGAAAAGGCACGATTCTTTTTAAATTCAAAAACATTTAAATATTTCAAAAACGGTAACTCTTTTACCTGAAATTTTTTTGCTTATCAGGGAGCTCAACCCTTCTCCTAAAGTTTGGCAGGTTATTTCTGGGACACCCTGTAACACTTTAGTATATATTAATCTGCATATTGACCTAGTATTAATTAAAGATATCTTCTTTTAAAATTGCGCAGGCTCGAAATTGATTTTAGAGCTATGGTCTAAAGGGTTTTTTTTTAGTTTTATGTAGAATCCGTATCCGCTAGGAACGATGTCGAAAAAAATTGACCCGCCCTAATATAATAAATATATACATATTAGAGTGGTTAAACAATTTTTTTTTTTTGAAATTCATAAGCGCGCGCTACCTCAAATTGTTGTTACTTGTGATAAAAGAAGAGAAAGGTATTTTTTCATTTTGAAACAAAATTTTTTTGGAGATCGCGCTGGTCGGTGTTTTATTAAAACGCTGATGTTCTAATTTTTTTTATTTTCGTGACAAGTTAAAATACGGCTAAAAATATTGTTTTTACATGTAATTACTTTGGTATTATTGGGGAACATTCCCTTAATTACATGCCTGTCTTGGACAGCTCGAATGGGCCTAGTGCCCGAAAATATGCTTTCGAAAAGAGATTGCTAAAATTAAAATGGTGATACTGAACGATTTACGCTTTGTTATGGGTTGGAAGTTGTTCCCGGGGGTTTCTAGGATTCCTAGTTAGGAATCTGAAGTCAGTTTTCAAAAATTCAAAATGTCGGATCCAAAATGGCGATCAATTTTTAAAAAAATTACTGGATTTGTTCAAAACTCGGCACTTGGGAGTTTTTTGGGGTTGCTGATTGCGAATCTGAAATCAATTTTTTAAAATTCAAAATAGCGAACCCAATGGGGCGATCACTCTTTTAAAAAATTACTAAAATTAAAACGTTAATACTGAACGTTTTCAGCATTTTCATGGGTTGGAACTTGTTTCCGGGGAGTTTCTGGGTTTCCTAATTAGGAACCTGAAGTCAGTTTTTCTAAATTGAAAATGGCGGATTCAAAATGACGATAAATTCTTTAAAAAAACTACTGGATTTATTCGAAACTCGGCACTTGGGAGTTTTTGGGGTCGCTGATTACGAATCTGAAATGAGTTTTTTAAAATCCAAAATGGCGGTTCCAATATGGCTATCAAATTTTTAAAAAATGACTAAAATTAAAACGAGTACCAAGTTTCGAAAGAATCCAATAATTTTTTAAAAAAGTGATCGCCATATTGGATCCGCCATTTTTAATTTTGAAAAGGTGACTTCAGATTCGTAATCAGCAACTCTGGAAAGTTCAGAGTACCAAGTTTCGAGAGAATCCAAATATATTTTAAATAAGTGATCGCCATATTGGATCTGCCATTTTTCATTTTGAAAATTTGACTTCAGATTTGTAATCAGCGATCTCAAAAACAGCCTGGTGTCGAGTTTCAACTCGTTGTAATGCGTAAAACGTTCAGTATCAACGTTTTAATTACAGCATTCTCTTCTCGAAAGCATATTTTCGGGCGCCAGGCCCGTTCTAATTGTCCAATACAGACATGTAATTTAGGAAATGATCTCCAATAATACTAGAATAATTACATGTAAAAACAAAACTTTTAGCTGCACTTTAACATGTCACGAAAATAAAAAAAAATTCAGTAATTTTTTTTTTAAATTGATCTCCACTTTGGATCCGCCATTATGAAATTTGAAAAACTGACTTCAGATTCCTAACTAGGAATCCTAGAAACCCCCCGGTAACAAGTTCCAACCCATAACAATGCGTAAATCGTTCAGTATCAACATTTTAATTATAGCATTCTCTTCTCGAAAGCATATTTTCGGGCGCCAGGCCCGTTCTAATTGTCCAATACAGACATGTAATGTAGGAAATCATCTCCAATAATACTAGAATAATTACATGTAAAAACAAAACTTTTAGCTGCACTTTAACATGCCAAGAAAATAAAAAAAATTGAGAGCATCTACTTTTTTATGAAAAAACCACCAGCGCGACCTCTAAAAAAGTTTGTGTTCAAAACAAAAATATACGTGTCTCTTTTTTTATCCCAAATAACAATATATTGAGGTACCGTTTCTGAATTTCCAAAAAGAGTGTTTCTTTGAACCACTCTAATATATATATATATTAGGCTGTCCCATATTTGTATGGACAGATTTTTTTAGACTTATTTTCGGTCTCACCCCGCAAAAAGTTGAGGTTGGGTACCAAAATAACTTTCCTAAAATTTTACCCCCCTTGGACCATGCTTACCCTACTCGACTTGCGTTTGAAGTTTGAATGGCTGTAACTCATACCGCATTGCCAAGTTAGCACTCGAATGCTGTCTATAAGGGCGTCCCTTATTGTTTATTTTGAAAGAATTTGAAGTTTCACCATCCAAAAAGCTGAGGTTAGGTACAAAAAGAGCTGCCCTAAAATTTTACGCCCCTTGGACCACACCTTCCTTACCCGACTTGCGTTTGAATTTTGAGTTGCGGTAACTCATACGACATGGTGATCCATGTGCAGTAATATAAAATCCCTTATCTCAATTTTTATTCACTAAATTAGGTAAATTTATTTATTTAGCGAGCGTGAACACATTGCAATACGTATATGTTTTATTATTTTTCATTTTCGAGTGCTAACTTGGCAATGTGGTATGAGTTACAGCCATTCAAACTTCAAACGCAAGTCGGGTAGGGTAAGCGTGGTCCAAGGGGCGTGAAATTTTAGAAGTTTTTTTTGCTCCCAACCTCAACTTTTTGGGGGTGAGACTTGAGATTTTTTGAAAATGAAAAATAAGGGACACTAGGGCGGGTCGATTTAAAAGCGCTCATTGCTCTGTGAAAATCGTATTCTAGGGATCAAAATAAGAAACTTTGCCGAAGGAACCATACCTCTAAAACGAATTCTGATGTCCCCCAATTTGGGTCGAACTTTTGGGTAGGGGCAAATTTTGAAAATTTCCACTTTGACCCATTTAGAGTGCTCCAATCGAGTCCAAATGTATGACCGACCCCCACTAACTTTGGAGGCCCGACCCACCGATGCCAGTGGCACACCCCCTGGAACCCCCTTGGGATTTCAAAAAATCGCCGGTTTTGCACTTTACATGAAAAAATCAGCGAAATGCCTATGTTTTTTCTTTATTTTTATTTATTTATTTATAATAATATTTATTATTTATTTATAATAATATCTATTTTTTCTCTTAAGAAATTTATTTAGTCAGAACATATGTAAATGAAAAAATTAATTTAAGTGAGTTATAGAAAAGAAACTAAAAAAATTATTGTTTGAAGTCTTTTTTACTTTCAAGTCTGGGCAATTTCGCACGGCTCTCTAATGTCGTCGCCATAACAGCCTCTACATTTTTCGGTGTAACACGTTTGGAAACGCTAGCTAGCAATTGAACATGTCGTTCCGTTCCTTGTATGTGTGATGGAATTTTTGGATCATTAAACGGTGGATCATCTTGATTTAAATATTCTTTC
>JAPVRG010076720.1:321-11334 GCA_029783565.1 Rhagoletis cerasi
TTCCTAATAAAAATGTAACGCTAAAATTAGCTTTTCTTTCAAAAAAATTAAAAGCATGTTTTTAATTTTTGAGCGTTTTTTGTCGCTTAAAAGTCTATTCTACGCGGCATATTTTCAGGCGAAGAGATTATGCCCTTAGTCAGTTGGGCGAGCTTTGTCTTCTCATAGAAATAGGGCTGTTAATATTTTTTGCGGGCAGAGTTTAAAATTCTTTCACCGGATAAGGGCCGTCGCCCACCCTGCGACAACTTTCGTGTTGCTTCAGAGCTGCGTTCCATATTTCTTATTACATAGTATGTAGTTGACCAGTGGTTTTCAGTCATGTTATTCATGATAATTGGGCTTAACAAATGCTCGACGGTGAAGAAACTGTGCGTGCTTCAACTCGACTGATCTGGAGTCGCCATTTCGTGAGGTATTTCCTGAAGTAGGCGTGACGGGATTAAAACTGCGTTATCTAATGACCAACATCGTCAAAGTTTCTGTTTACTCAGGCTTCCAAATTTGGTATAAGTTTAGCTATCCACTTGCTAAGCGTTTATGTCTGCCGCACTGTTTTTGCCAATGCATTTACTGTTCGGGCTATGTTCCCGTTTTCTTTACGCTATCTGAAGTTCCGAAACCTTTTGCTGGTTTGAGCCAGGCTGTCGTATAAGTGTATTGCCGCTGGGTATGCAGAAGCGACTCCGCCATTTGATGACTTGCTAAAGAACTTAACAACATTTTCGCAGATGCACACAATTTAAATTGCATTGCGCCTTGCGGTAGGCAATACAAAAAATATCCAATACCACGTACATGTGTATGTATGTAGTCCCCAACAAATCAGCAATACAAAATAAAATGCCTCCACGCCACTGTCAAGCCTAATGTCAAGCAACACTTTTATGCCTGCTAACGATGCAAATGTATGCAGATCTGCTAGTTACATATGCAAGCTCAAAAGCACACTCATACACGTAGGCCTATGCGCCTATAAGTATGCTAAGGCATAGTGTTGCTAGCGCACTCAACCAAACCGCAGCTGACACAGCCTAAAAATAGTACACAACTCAATGCTTGGAAAAGTTTAGTCACACAGAGGAGGGAGGTTAGGCGGACATACATATTTGCAGGCGTGAGGACTATGCACATACATATGTATATGCTAAATTTGTAAGCTAGACTACAAAAAAAGCATTACAAAAAAATATACTACAAAACCCAAAACAACTTCAGCGACATGCATACAATGCGTGCAGCGTTGAATTGCACGTACTCAAGAACAAGTTAACCCCACTAACCAACTGCAGCACTACTCATTCACCACACACATGCCATAACATACACACATTCCTGCATAATAAAAGCGTCAGTGAAAATCTAATTTTTACCTAATACACCTTTACCACAACAACCGGCAACATATCAACATCGTCAACGGTGAGCATAAACACAATATCGCACAATAGCAACAACTCCCGAGAGAAGAAAAGCGGAAGCGTATAAATTTGTTTGACTGTTGCATCCTGTGTTGGCGTTTTGACGCGCTGCGCCAGAGCGGAAAGTGTAAAATAATTAAATTGAAGGTGAAGTGCGACTGTAGCATTTTAGAGTGAAAGCACACGATGGAAACATGTGCAGGGGGTGTGTATATATAGCAAATGCGAAGCTGAGGTAATTAGCGTAGTGTGTTGCAAGTGAAAGCTAGGCAGTCAGGCAGGCAGTCTAAGCAAATTTATTATTATGTATAAACTTGTTTGCATACTTTGCGTTTGAGAGATGGAGCGGAAGGAAAATGTAGCATAATTCAAGGTGCAATCGCTTGTTTTAAGTGAAATAAAGTTGCTTTGAAAATTAAATTGCCGTAAAGAAAGACTTTTAAATGCTAGATTGTAGGCAATTTAAAAACTCATGAAGCATTCAAGGTTGCATTTAAGATTTATTCATCGAAAGGACGATTTTCATTAATTTCATACGAATATTTGGACATGCTGTACATGATTGCTCATAAAGAAAAATCATTTGTTTAGAAAAATACGGTTAAATCAAGAAATTCCTAAATTTTAAATTTTCATCGAATCGATGAATGCGGTATTCTTGAGTCCAGTGGTGAAATAAAAAAGACCTATATGAACTCTGAACAATAAATTTTCGAAAAAAGTAGCTGCTTTATCACGCCTTGCTGTTACTCACTGAATCGACGAAGTCTTAAATTTTCGAGCCCCAATTCGTTTCACAATGAACTAAGAAAGAGTAAATTGGAACGAGTTGAGTTTAGTAACTCACAAAGCCCATATAAATCCAGGTTTAAAACTTTGTAGATAAATAAAAAAATATAAACCAGTTTTCATCCAAATTACAAATTTCTTTCTTAGAAGTGTTAGAATTTTTTCGAGCACAGAGTTTCCTAGTCCATTTAATTTTAGCATAATAATGTGCAAGTTTCAAGCGGATAAAAATTACCGTTGATTTTTTAGAATTTTTTGCCGTGTTGCTGTTTTTTTTTTCATATAAAAATAAATTGTGCTCATTCGTTATATAGAAGCAAATGCGAAAAAAAATATAAAAAAACAACGGTAATTTTTATCCGCTTGAAACTAAAATTGAATGGGCTATACAACTGCATACTCAAAACTGAGAAAAAAATTTAAATTTGGACAAAAAAATTTTATTTTTTTTTTTAGTTTTCTACAAAATTTGAAATTGGGTTGGTATTGGTTTTGTGTGGGAATGAACTGTATTTTAATTGAAATATCTTAAAAATTAATAAATAAACATAAGTGGCAAACCATATTTTGAATTGGTTCAAAATTATATGTCTGACACTGTATGTACATATACATATGTATGTAGGTACATTAGACCGTTTCGAAAAAAAAGTTCGCCGTACATCCCCTTATATGAGGTGATTTTGAAAAGCATTCAAAAAAATAATAAAATTTTTTTTCTCGGACTACCCTAGTAGTCGCGCAATTACATTTTTTTCATATCTTCGGCATTTATAGTCGGATCTTAAAGTGTGATACACCAATTTTGTCTCGAGGAGGGGGTTTTTCCTACGGAAATTCATTGACCTCAGGTGTTCCATAAAAAAAAAAAAAAAGTTTTTCCGGTATGGTTTTAAAACTAAAATAAAAATGTGTTTTATTTTGGGTTCTAATCGAAATAATTCTTTTGCAAGAGATTACTGATTTAATAAATTCCGAAGTTAGGAAGCAAAATATTTAATTGGGCGACTACTAGGGTTGTCCAAAAAACAATTTTATTATTTTTTTAAATGCTTTTCAAAAACACTTCATATGAGCAGGTGTACGGCGAACTTTTTTTATTTCGACGCTCTAATGTACATATGTATATATTTTTTTAATTAATCGAATCGATGAACTTGCTGGACGTGAATACCGAGCAATCGTCAGCGTAGTGGATCAGAAAAACTATATCGTTCCCACGACAGTCGGGTCTGTGTAACCGGAATTACCCAGTTTCATATCTGGCCTTCCCTCAGCTAGTGGCTGAGGGAGCTTCGAGATGCAGGTCTCGAAAAATACTGAAGACTGTCGACCACTCAGGCAATTTGCCGTCCAACTTTTTAATCCGATGTCCTCTCTCAAAGGCCCTTGATAAGTGATAATGAAGATAATAAAAGAACGTTCCTGCTCTGCAGCACCACTACAGCTAATGCGCCTAAAAGCACAGCATTTCGTATAACAGTTATGTATGTAGTTGTGATGTAAGCAGCAAAACAATCAAAATTTTCGACCCTGCCGTCAATCAGCTACTTTTCTTCTCGTCCTCGTTCTCTTTCGCTTTCAGCTCATTAGTAAACGAAAGTAAACAATAATAAAAATCGAGCACCAGCCAACTATTTGCTAAACAATTCAATACAGATTTTGTGTCAACTTAATTTGTTTGTGTTTTGTTCCATTTGGATTTTATTGAGCGAAAAATTTCGAGTGGAACAATTCACAAAAGTTACAACTATTCTGCAACAATGCAAAAGTGGGTAAATTGTGAGGGACAAGAAAGCCAGATTAAGGTGCGCAGAAAGGTAGCAAAAAAGGTGAACATTTTTTTCGCAAAAACCCTGATAACGGACCTATGCCAAAAATAAAAAAAGAAGCAACAGCAAAAAGTTTTACAAACTCATGCATACAAATACACACTTTTGTTGTGTACGTACTACTTTTGCACGCAACCACACACACAGACGAAATTAAGAACCATTCGCAAAGTGCAGCAATATTTGTCCAACTTGTTGTCTCGACGAGTGTGTGCTCTTTATTTTGGTGGCCGAGCACGCTGCCGTTTTTTGGCATTTATTTACACAAAGCTGGCCTGAAAAAACAAATATTTGATTGCAGTAAATAGGACCGGCATCCGAAAAGCTGACTGACATGGCAAACACAAAAAGAAGAAGAAATGGAACGAGTCGGAGTAGAGCAGCAACAAACCAGGCTAGCAACAATGAAGCTATAAAAAAAGAGGAAAAAGCTCTTAAAAAAGAATCGCTTTGCGTAAATCTGGAAAGCATTTGAAGAGAGACGAAAGAAATCAGATAAATCAAAGGGCAACAAATTGTCAATGAATGAAATGTAGTCGAGCAAATTCTTCAACCGATAACTGATGAATGAATGATACAAAGTTGGAGAGAACAGAGTCGAGTGAAGCTGAACCAGCCAGAGGTAATGCAGCGGGATGGAATAGAGTTGCTTTTTGGGAAGGTTGAAATGTGATACGCAACCAAACATAAAGCGACATAAACGTACGAAAAATTCACTAATATAACTTACATACTTTGTTAAAGGGTAAAAGAAAAAACAATCGCAAAATTTAAATCAAAAACGCCTGCAAAGAGAGAAGTAATTTCAGCGTCCAAATAAAAATAAAAAACAAAAGCACCCAAAGCAATGACTAATACGGCCAAATAAGACTGAAGATCAACAACTGCTAGGAAAAAGGCAAAACCAACAGCAAATATGTATTTGCCACACATAATATGTATATAGACGGCCAGGCCAAATGAGCCTTGACTAAGGCCAAAAAAAGAAGAGTGGAAAAAGGCAAGCAAAGCCAACACTAAAGCCAAAGTCATAGTCATAGCCTTCGCCAAAACTGCACATATTTATATACATATGTACATATGTACGTATGTGCATATATATTCTTTTATTTATGTATGTCTCACACTGTCTGTTTGTCTGTCTGCGTGTTAGTCCGCTTCGCCGCAATCCTCTTACATTGAAGCAAAATGACTAACGTCAAAAACCGCTTAAGGCCAAATAGAGGCGGCTTCGGGCGCAACCAAATTATATGAGAACTGGTTGCATGGCTGAACCAAGAAAGCGACAACAAAATATACTGACAGGCAGCAAAAGTATTTAAGAAATAGTACATAGTAAATGCAAAAATAGTGGTTTGAAGCAATGAAGAAGACAAAAAAGGAGAAAAAAATGTATACACGCTCAGGATAAATAAATTGTAAGCCAAATTAAATCGCCAGGGGCACACAACGCACAACAAAAGTGGCAACAATAACGGTAGAAGGAAATAAATGCTGAATAAACTGAACTTAGACCGAGAGTAGATTCGTGCTATGTATAACTGCGCTGCAAAGACAATGGAAAGGAAGGAATGAAGGGAATGGAATAAGCAATGGTCGACTTAATGAGAGAAGTTTATTACAAAAACGAGTGGTATCATATAAAAAACCAAAATAAAAATATAAGAATAAAATTAAAAAAAAATTTAAGAAAAAATTTAAGAAAAAATTTAAGAAAAAAATAAAAAAATATGAAATTGAAAATAAATAAAAAGAAAATCAAAAATTAAATAAATTAAACTAAATTTTAAATTAGAACAAAAAATTAAATTCATGCTAAATATAAAAAACTAAAACAAAATTAAATAAAAAATTTAATTAAAAAAATTAAATTAAATCAAATAAAAAAAATTATAAGCAATGTAAAAAAAGATAAAAAAATAAAAATAAAAAAAAATGTAAAACAAAAAATAAAAAAATTAAAAATAATCAAAATTAAAATTTAATATTTAATATTAACAAATAAAAATAAAAAATGTAAAATTAAAAAAATTAAAAAAAAAACTAACCAGAATTATAAAATAAAATTAAAAAAATTAAAAAAAAAACTAACTTCAGAATTATAAAATAATCTTAAAACAATCAAATAAAAAAATATATGAAACTTGAAAAAATAAAATAAAATAAAGTAAATAAAACTAAAGTACAATAAAATAAAACAATATGTGAGCTAAAAAGGAAATAAAATTTAGTAAAACAAAATGCAATGTAATAAAATATACTTTATTTTTTTAATTTTTAGAATTTTACTTTTATCTTTATGGTTTATGATTTGTGATAGTTTTTTTTATTTGACTTTTCTCTGAGAGGCACCAAAGGCTCATTATGATGCCCATGAGAGGACTTTCCCAGACCTGTGCTCACAAAAATTAAATTAAAAAATAAAAATGAAAAATAAAAAATTTTAAAAATTTAAAAAAAAACAATCAACTTCAAAAATATAAAATAATAATCTTGAAAAAATCAAATAAAAGACGAAAAAATATATAAAATATAAAACTTGAAAAAAATAAAAAAAATAATAATAAAATAGATAACTTGAATAAAATATAAAAAATATAATTAAAAAGGAAATAAAATTAAAAAAAATATGAATCTGTATGGTCTATGTTTTGTGATAGTTTTTTTTTATCATTTGACTTTTCACTCAGAGGTCCCACAGGCTCATTGTGATGCCCAATCGCATACCCCTTCGTAAACAGAATTGGATCAGTTTTGAAGGACAGTACCAGCTAAGTTTGGGAAAGATTAACCTCCAGGTCATTAAGTGCAGATGGTAGTATTTCATTGACCGTTGACCGGATAATTATGTATGTAGGTCATCTGAAAGGTCAATTTTTTCGGAATTTTCCAACTTTACAACTTTTTTACAGGGACCGAAAATAACCGTTAAATATGATGATTTTTAGATCATTGCAAAAGCGTTATTTTTTGATTTTTCGATCAACAATAATCGTTAAATTTGGATTTTTATTTTTTCGGTAAAATTTAATCGTTAATTTGTGATTTTTATTTTTTCGACCAAAAAATAATTGTTATTTTGGAGTTCTATTTTTTCGATCAGTTTTAACCGTTACAACGGAGACTACTTTTTTGACCGATTTAAATCGTTATTTTGGATTTTTATTTTTTTCGATTAGATTCAACCGATTCAACTGAGACTAATTTTTTATGACCGATTTTAATCTTTCATGATCGAAAAAATAAAAATCAAAAATAACGATTATTTTATGATCGAAAAAATAAAAATCATAAAATAACGATTAAATTCGAACGAAAAAATTGTATTCCAAATTTAACAATTGTTCGTGATCGAAGAAGTAAAAATCTCAAATTAACGATTAATTTTGATCGAAAAAATAGAAATCAAATTTTAAAGGTTAAATTATGATTTTTATTATAAAGTTTATAATATAAAGATCATAACCGTGGGGGCCTGCTTTTTTATTTTTGCTTTTTTTACTATTCCCGTTTCATAAACGAAATGAAGCTTAAAATAATGATAAATTTTAGGGATACGCATTTTATCAAAACCCGAGCGATTGATGACCTACAAGGCAATGAAAAATGTGAACAAATAAATACAAGTTTATTTTCTGTCAACCGGGCAAAAAAATAAATAAAAAATTATGAAAAAATCGCTCCTTTTCTGCCATATCCCGTCAAGAAATATGCAAAAATGAGCGCAGCACGTGTATTACGCAAATGGCGAAAAAATGTCAATAGCAACACCTACAGTGACAAAGCCAATAACAATAATAACAGTGCTGGTAATGTAGCAATAACAGTACCAGCCACACCAACAAAACCAATGGCGGTGTTTAATGTAGTGTGGTACCAGTAATGCTAGCAAATACGAAAAGCAGCCTAATATTCATGCGTTTATTTGAACCTCATCACGCCTGGCTCGCTCTACCGCCTTCAACAGTCCTCCGCAGCTTAGCGGGTGGCAAATTAATGTCGGCGCTGCTACAAGCAGAGGCAACTGAGTCTAATGCCCGCGCGCGCCATGACACTAATGCCATGTGAAGCAAAGAGGCGCTCGTTCTTCTTCTGCCCATCACCCAAAGCTTTCTGGGAGCTGTGCCGCATTCGGCCAGCAATGCCCTACCAAACCAGGCTCGATTTGAATGGAGGCAGCAGGATTCCCAGTAGGAGACTTGAAAATGCATTTAACCACATTTGCATACATGCATACGCACTTACTTATGCACACTCTATGGCCGTATGACTGAATTCAGCCGCATTTGTTGACATTGCAACACACATTGGCACTTTAAATATTTTGTTGCTTTTGTAACCGAGCCCTGGTTAAAAATGTAAATTTAAAAACATGTTAGCTTGCCACAAAACAAAGAGAGCGACGAACGAGTGCGAAAGAGAGCAAAATTTGTCACTGATGAAGGACGACGACAATGTAATGTAGTTGTTGCTATCGTCAATGTTTACACAATTTCTTGGTTTTTTAGGTTTTTCATTGCTATTACTGTGGCTTTTACTTTTAGTGTGTGTGTGTGTATGTGCGTATGTGATGTGTAGCGCATGAAATTTACATGGTGTGCTTTTAGGGAGTTAAGCGGTTAAATAGATAATGATAAAAGCGATGTGTGTAAGAGGCGAAAAACAACAGTAACTCCCTGTAAAAACAATACAGCAAAATTG
This sequence comes from Rhagoletis cerasi, assembly GCA_029783565.1. Lineage (NCBI taxonomy): Eukaryota > Metazoa > Arthropoda > Insecta > Diptera > Tephritidae > Rhagoletis > Rhagoletis cerasi. The sequence continues at coordinate 9,065 of JAPVRG010076720.1, forward strand.
TGGGCGTGCAGAGCAAGTGTGGCGGGTGGACAGAATGGCGTTGTAAATTTCAGTACTAAATTGTTCAATTTCACGAGCAGGCAGGCGAATTGTTATCGCCCTGATGGGGTAAACGTGCAATCAATTGGCCTTGTAGCGTTACTAGAGCAGAAAGTAAACATATGGGGTTGACGAATGTGGAGGGCGTGGCACGAGAGTGGAAACCGGTTGATATGAATTTAATAATGTGTAAGGAAAATAAATTTTAACTACGAATTCATAATGAATGGTGGCATAGGAGATCATTAGTGCAGGTGTCGAGCAGCTTAAAGAATTATAGTTGTAGTACAGCACAGCGATTGCAATACGAAGCATATCGACAAGTAGCGAAATTCTGTTTTGCCATACAAATCCGGGTATGTAATTCTGTGTTTTCAACATATTTTATAACTTTTTTCGTTTGAAAAAATCTTTCAACCATATTTTTTTATACAATTTTAAAAATTTGTTGGTTAATTTGATATCAGTTTAAGGGCAACCTCTTTAATTCGGTTTACATTTTTTTATTCAGTTGTTCATAAAAATCTATGACTTTTCAACCAATTTTATTGTATTTTTTAAATTATAGGCGTTAAAAAAATTGTCTAAAATTTATAGCCAATTGCTCTAGCTTGGAAGAATATGACACTTTTTGCCCAAAAAAAATTTGAAATTTAATGCTTCGCCCAATTTTAACTGATGTACTGAAAAAAAATGTACTACACTAGTTTGGCAAGAAACTCAGTTTCGAAAAGTTAGCGCATTTAATAAGGATTCCAAATTGGTATGACACTTGCTAGATTGTTTCTTAAATTAAGGAAAATTTTGATTTTTGTAAAGAAACTCAGTTTCGAAAATTTTTTTCTTACTTACTCAAAACGATTATAGTGTACCCAAGGCGACTTTGTCCTGGCTTGTCACCCGTTTTTTCGTTTCATCTTAATTTTTTCTATTTTATTTAATTTTCTATTTTTATTTTATACAATTTTTATTTTTTTCTATTATTTTCTAATTACTTTTTGATGCTTTTTATTTTATTTTTCATTTTATTTTTTATTTTATTTATTATTTTTTATTTTACTTTTTATTTTATTTATTATTTTTTGGTTGTTTCTTATTTTTTGATTTTATTTCTAACTTTTTGATTTTAATTATTATTTTATTTTTATTTTTTATTTTATTAATATTAATTTTTTAATTACTTTGTTCATTTTTCTTAATTTTTAAATTATTTTTTGGTTTAACTATTTCTATTTTTTTTTTATTTTTTTATTTTTTTTTTATTTTTTTTTTTTATTTTTTTTTTATATTTTTTTTTTAATATTTTTTTTATTTTAGTTTCTAACTATTTATTTTTAGTTTCTAACTATTTATTTTTAGTTTCTATTTATTTTTAGTTTCTAACTATTTATTTTTAGTTTCTAACTATTTATTTTTAGTTTCTAACTATTTATTTTTAGTTTCTAACTATTTATTTTTAGTTTCTAACTATTTTTATAATATTTTTATATTTTAATTTTTTTATTATTTTAATTATTTTTATATTTTTATATTTTTATATTTTAATTTTTTTATTATTTTAATTATTTTTTAAATTCCTTTTAAATATTTTTTTAATTATTTTTCCAAATTATTTTTAATTTATTTTGTTGTCTTTTTAATTATATTTTTTTAATTTTTTTGTTATTTTAATTAAAATTTTTTCATTTTTTTTTTTCTAATTATAATTTTTTAATAATTTTTATTTAATAATTTTTTATTATGTATTTTGGAACGAATTTCCGTCATCCCTTGTCATTTTTCGTGACACTGAAGATGGCACAACGCCGAAACCGGTTTGTCTCCAAACTAGAGATGGGCGCGGGCCTAAATTTTCAGGCCCGGCCCGGCACGGGTGCAAAATGAACTTTCAAAAACACGCACGAGCCCGCACGTTAAGAATTTTAGTGAGGCCCGGCCCGGCCCGGCCCGGCACGACGAAACACGCCCAAGCCCGAAATGATAGAGCCGACCTTTATTTTATACACATTTTTTTATTTTGTGTGAATGTATGTTATGTACTTACGTTTGTTGAAACAAGCTCTTAAATAGAATTTCGCAAAAAACATTTACTTAAGCGGATAAATTGAGCACGTACATATAATGTTTTTTTAGATCAAAGATTCATCTCACATAAAAAAAAATTACTCAAATTTAGTTGAGAGTTTCAAACGATTAACTGGTACATAAATAAAATAAAATACAAATATTAA
>JAPVRG010076792.1:0-12469 GCA_029783565.1 Rhagoletis cerasi
CAGCTGTAGTAGACGTCGCAAGGCCCCACGTGTTTCTTGCCTTGCCCCGTCCATCGCATTTCTTGGATGGCGGTGATGTCAGCCTTTGTCTTTACGAGGACATCAACCAGCCGGGCAGAGGCACCTTCCCCATTAAGGGTCCGGACATTCCAGGTGCATGCCCTCAATTCGTAGTCCTTTAAACGTTTGCCATGGTCGTAATCAAAAAAAGGGGGTCTCATCCGAGGCTTTGCTGTAGCTTTCATTGGAAGTCTTTTTTACGTGGCGGGTCCCAAACCCTGCGCACAACACATTTCTGGGTGGTTGGTGGTTTTTCAACCGAATACACGTTTATATAGCGGGCCGCTTGCTCCAAGACAGACGCCCGCTTGTAGCCGCACCTACTGATGAACAGACGCTGCAGACTCCAGTGGGCCCTTAAACCGAATAAGTCGGAGTGGCCCCACCGAAGCTCCCTCTCTTTCTGCCGTGACCCAAGGCTCCACACGGGGTTGGTTACCGCATCTCGCACATGGGTTGCTCACGTTGCCCAGAGTGCGCGAACGAGGACGCAAGAGTCGGGATTGAGTATAGCCGCGCAACTGTAACTGCATACCCAGAAGAACGACTATACCCCATTGCACTCCTGAGAAAGAGGTTTAGGTTATAAGAAATCTTTGTGAACATATATGTATGTGCTAAAAATGTTGAGTGAGAAAGCAAACATGCTTCAGTCTTTAAAAGCTAGAAAAATGTACCCTTTCTTAGTTTTTCTTTTAGTAACTTTTGCATACAAGTACAAATCAGCTTCATAATTTAAAAAACAGTAACATTAAAATTTCCTTTCAAAAGTTTTATTTTAAATATCATACAAATATGGTCATATCTCTGGAACTTTCGATTTTTTGTGGTGATGCATAGTTACGTAGGTTTTTGGTCAAAATTTCTATGTTTGTTGGGTATTTTTAAAAATAAAATGTATTATAATAAGAGATACTGTAATGTTTCAACCGATCTGAACCGACACCCGCTCGTTGTAATCCCAAAACTAGCACCAACACCAGTGAGTCAATGTGATGATTAAAAAAAAATTATTTTTTGCATGCTGCACTTCGTTTACCGAATATGTTTTGACGCTAAATAATAATAATCTTAAGTTAACTGTATTCTATATAATACACTCTTGAAAAAGACACCAGAAGTAAATGTGTACTTCTAACCGAACCAGAGTTATGAGTATTCGAAATTTAGTATCTGAAAGGAAACTCAAAAAAACACAAATTTTTCAGCTGGTAGATTTATTTATCAATAATTGTATGGTGCTTAATACTAGAAACCGATTATTCTACACTTGTATAATGTGTTCGTAAATTTTTATTTGGAAGAAAATGCGTTACACCGTCATAAAAAAAAATTATCAAAAATCAACGGAATGCTTTATTAACTTCAAACCTGCACATTATTGCACTAAAATTGAATAGCCTACACAACTGCATACCCAAATATATTCTAAAACATCTGAATAAAAATTAGAATTTTTGTGAATTTTGCATAAAGATTTAAAATTTGTTTTCTGTGTTTATGTTATAGAATCAATTATTTTTTTTACAAAAATAAACGAAAAAATTTAATCTATCACTTAAAGCATTGTAAATATTGTAAAAGATAAATGCACCACTGTAATTATTATTTTTCATTATTCCTTTTTTTACATCACCGAGCTTGTAAACTTAGTTTCCGAGCTTGGTAAGAAGAGTGTGCAGCTACTTTTTTAATTTTTTTCAAATGTTGAAAATCAAATGTTCCACTAATATGCCCATATGTATGTAGATACGTATGTCACTTTTGTGTACATACATATAAACATAAGAATGAAATTAACTTAAATTAACAAAAGCGATTCACTCCAATGTATACTTAAATTACTGCCTTACATAAAGGACAATAATAATATTATTCGTCAAATAGCTATGCATAGGGAATAAGCGTTACCACTTGAATAATAAAATATGTATGTACACACGAAAGCTTTGACTGAAGCAATAGTAAATGCTGAATGGCTTGCTGGCAAGAGTTTAGTTGTTAAATATTTTAATATCTTCGTTGTGCACTCGGTTGGAAATTAATACCTGCTTGGTAAAGGTGCACCTTCATGCCCCTCTACCACTATTTAGCTCTAGGGACTTGCCTCATTTGTATTGGATTGCTCGCTGTCAGTGAAGAGTGGCGACTATTAAGAGTTCATAGCTGCGGTTCATTTAATAAAAAAAAAGCTTTTCTATGAATTTCTTGCTGGTTAACCATAAAAATTGTATGTTTCCCATTAAATTAATTCCACTAAGCGACTTCCTTTGAACATGAATAGTACATACTTATATATGTACTTCTTGGTATTGACGTTAGAAATTGCTTGTTGCAGTAAATAAGTAATGAGCTTAAAATATTTACCGAACTAAAGTAGTCCCCGTAAATGAAAGGAAAATTATTGGTGAGAATAACTGTATTTTTAGAAATTTATCCATGTATGTAGAATTTAATAATATTTCATTTACATAAATAAATTTCATGTACACGATTCTACTTAAATATTATAGTTATCTTTTAGTTAAAATTAATTTTAAGCGGACTACTTTTTGCTCAGGAATAGAGTGCGGACAATGTACTTGGCATGAAATGGTCCAACTAAAGGTAATTTGGACAGGTTTTAGTCTTCTCAGCTAATTAGCTAACACAATATTTATGTATGAATTTTGGCTTATAGCCAATTTATTTCATAGATTGATTTCCTTGAAATCGACGAAACACTTTTACCTCTAATGTACTCCGCTAACTTTATTCCTTATTGATACGATACAAATTTGGCTTCAAGAGGATAACATTTTAACCCGGAATTTACATTGCAATGCTTGTGAAACTAGCTACAGTGTAAGCTTACAAAATAATTTTAATTTGTATGTGAATTGCCTCCACGAAAATGGCTAAGCTACTAACCGATACCCATAGCGATTTCGAATGATATCACAGACCAGGTACATATGACAAAAGTACAAACCCTGCGACCAGCCTATTTTTGGTTTGTACAGAACAAATAAACACACCTGCAATTTTACGAAAATTATTTAAGGATTTGTATAACTCATCATCTTTAAAGGATAATATCTTTGTTACTAACTGAAAGATATCAGAATGAGTAAAAAAGCATATGCAAGGGAGAGTTATATAAAGAAAATTACTCGTGATGAAATTTTACGGCGAATATTGCAAAAATCAGCTTTTTTACATCGTTAGGTTTGAATATCTCTATAACCTGAGATGATGGAGCCACTCCGATGCCGGATTAAAATTCATCGGACAAAAAACCTTTAGTATGGTCTCAGAGTCTGAAAAACGTAGTCCAGTGTGATCATAGGGAAAAATAATCGATAAACTGATATCGAAAAATACAACGAAATTTGTATCAGTAAATTATATCGATAGCAAAAAATTTATCGATAATACGTACTTCGATAAATAGTATATCGATAATATCGATATTACGATTACATCCATCAATAAAAACATCGAAAAGTTAATTTATTGATTATAATACCGATATTGATAAAGATATCGATGATCATATTGTAAACGTTTTAAAAAAAATATATATATATAAACGGGTGATAGACCAGGCTATAATAGATATCAGAAAAATATAAAATAAAATCTATGTCTTGTATTTTTTAAATTATAGGCGTTCAAAAAACGAAAATATGTATAATACTTATACATATGTACTTATCGATGGTTTTCTGATATCAGCCGGGACAAAGTGGCGTCACTCTTTGTCTCGCTCGCAATTCGTAAAATGACTCTCCCCGTCTCACTCAAACTAGAATTACCTTCAAAGTTACGGCTTCAAAGAAAGTCTTGGATACACTGTAATCGTTTTAACTAAGTAAGAAAACAATTTTGAAAGTTTATTTACAAAAATCAAAATTGTCGATAATTTGTGAAAGAATCTAGCAGTGTCATACCATTTTGGAATCCTTATTAAATGCGCCAACTTTCAAAGTTACTTGTCAAATTAGTGTAGTACATTTTTTTCAGTACAGCCAGTTAAATTTGGGCGAAGAATTAAATTTCAAATTTTTTTTGGCTAAAAAGATAATTTTATTCCAAGCTAGAGCAGTTGGCTATAAATTTTAGACGACAGTTTACAGAAGCATTACTCGGAGTTACATGAGGGTGAAAATTTCTCAACTGAACCTCGGATTTCAGTCAAGTTGGAATTTTTGCGTGAAAATTTGTGAGAAGAGAGGTTTGTGACAAATGTTGCTGTTAGTAATTAACAAAAAATATCATACACATTTTTTTTTCAGAAATATTTTCTTCAATAAATGAAGTTTTCGAAAATATAAACGAAATTGAAAACACTTATTGAGAACATATTTTTAATTAAACTTTAATATTTATAATATGTAAATTATTTAAAAAAATTTTTTCTAAATTATAAAAATATTTTTTTCAAAAGCCCCAATGTCACTTTGCTTAGGAAAAAAATTTCATTCATTTTCGTCAAATACTTTAAGAGAAAATAATTTTTGAAAAAAAAGATTGCTTAAAAATGTAATTGCTTATAAAAACTGTAAAAACTAAAATTTAAAAAAAAATTCTCAGAATCCCTTTAACATCTACAAACCTCTCTTCTCACAAATTTTCACGCAAAAATTCCAACTTGACTGAAATCCGAGGTCCAATTGATAAATTTTCACCCATGATAAAAATAAAATTGAGAAAAAGTAGAAATTTGTAGTAACGGGAGTTAAAAACCCATCACAAGGCGTAGATTTTGTCGTTTTTTTTGAACGCCTATAATTTAAGAAATACAAGACATGAATTTTTTTATATTTTCCTGATATGATTATGACCTGGCCTGTAACCCTGGGACAACCTGTATATATATTTAAGGGCTGCAAAACTGCATACTCAAAAGGAATTCTAAAAAATCTGATTAAAAAGTTTAAAATTTTGATGAACACTAAAGTTCGTCGAATTCTCATAAATGTTTTACAAAGTTCGAAATTTTTATTTACATGGTTTCCTTTATATAGTAAGCTATATTTTCTTAAAAAATAATAAACATTTTTAAACAAAGAACAATAGCCAACACTTGCTAAAATGTCTCTTTCCTATTTTCATGTCCGCCAGCGTGGATTATCCACCCTAGAACCGAGCGCCATAGTTTTCCGAGTTGCAAAACAAAAAATCAATATACAAATGCATTTTTCTTAGAATTAGGTACCCAACCCTTAAAAATTGTTAAATTGTGGTCAAGTAACTCTTAACCGTAGATCGACCCTACAATAAAATTCCTGTTGTTACATATGAATCCATAAGAACCACTCGTAATATAAAATACTTTAGTAAACATATAACCTCAAATCATGTTCTTAAGATACTTTCCGACTTGACAGTTTCTTTTATCCACATATAAATGAAAAAAAAGGTGATATACTGTGTCCGTTTTTTCTGTTTTAATTTTAAAATTTTTTGGCGGCTCAGACTCGCTGTAATTAACATATTTTAAGCTAATGGATAATACAAGGTCCAGAGTTGTACTAAATGTGTTAATCTCTATCTGCCTAAGACTAAGCATTTGCACTAAATATTCTTAGACGTATATCATCTGCAAAGAAAATCTAGCATGCAGTCAGTTCAAAGAAGTGCAAGCGGTTTAAAAATTTATTAAGTTTTAACAGGAACCGAAACTAGCCGTTAAATATAAAGATTTTTATATTTTGATCATTGCAAAATCTTTATTTTTGACTTTTATTTTTTCGATGAAAAAAAAATTGTTAAATTTGTATTTTAATTTTTTCGGTCAAATTTAATCGTTTTATTTTTTATTTTTATTTATTTCGATCGTTTTAAATCTATACAACGAGTCTGCTTTCTAATGACCGATTTAAATTTTTTATTATCTAAAAAATTAAATCTGAAAATAACTATTAAATTTGATCGAAAAAATATTAATCAAATTCTAACGGTTAAATTTTGATTTTTATTATAAAGATCATAACCGTGATGAACCGGTAACTGAAGAATTGTGCCTGCTTGGGGCTTTTAGTAATTCTCAGTAAATCAACTTTTGGAAATGACCATTTGATACGATGGATTGATTCATGACTATGAAGTCTTCTTTCGAGTCTCTCCTTTGCAGCTAGTTGGCGCTGTTGCAGCGGAAAGCCTTCTAGCCCCCGGTGGCCAATTACGCAGCAGATTAACACAAGCAATATTAAGCTTTTTCGGTGGCCGCTGTTGTGTAGTGGCAAGCAGTGCACGCTTCCACTCCGCTGGGCCTGGGTTCAAGCCCTGGTTAAAGCAACATCGCAAACAAATTCAGAAAAAAGGTTTTTTCTTAACAGCGGCCACCCCTCGGCAGGCAATGGCAAACCTCAGAAGGTACTTCTGCCATGAAAAAGAGTCTCATAAAAATACAAAATCCGTTCGGAATCGGCGTAAAACTGTAGGTCCCTGCCCTTTGTGTGACAACATCAAGGCGCAAGCCACAAATCGGAGGAGAAGCTCGGCCAAACACTAACATATGTGTAAGCGCCAATCTATTATTAATATTAACCTTTTTTCTTTATTTTCACTGGAGCAGACAGTACCGAGAGGTTGGTGGAGAAGCGTCGAAGGTGAGATTTGTTTAACACGCTCTAACATACACTAGCTTCGCGGCTTAATAGCTAAGCTGTATCCGAAATGCAATTTTCTGATAACCTGTTTGGAAGAAAATCTTGAAAACCGATTAAAACTATTTATAATGCCTTAGAAAACAAACCAACAAATAATGGTAAAGATATACCTATCCTGTGGCAAGTTATAACTCAGCATAATACTGATTGTATCATTTTTGATACAATAATTTTTGAAAATAGATATTTCGCCTAGATTAGAATATCTCTCGTTAAATAAGTGCTTACAATTCTAAAATTCGTATTTCTGGGCGTTTACTTTGAAAAATTAATTTTACTGATTTTCTCAAATTAATTAGCTAACTAGTCTGCCAAATGAGCAAAATAGCTTGAGTAAAACTTTTAAATGAACCTTTCTAAGCCAAAACTTTACATTTAATTAATGTTTCTAAAGCAGCAGTCGTTTGATACGCATCACAAAGTGCTAAAAAGTTAACTACCATCCAGTGAAGTATTTAAATAGCTGAAAAGCAATTCCGCTGAAGTGCAGGTACATTTAAGTGTGTACGCGTGCGAGAGTGCGATACGACACAATATACTCGTATATATGTATGTATGTAAGCATGTACCAACAACACTGCCTTCAGATGTATGTAATTATGTGCCTCACCCTGCAACCACCGCACGAGTGAATGTGCGTACCATTTGTAGCAAGCACGTATGTATGCAGTACCAACAACGCAAATGCACGCACCACTGCCACAACATTAAAACCATGAATCGATACCAATTCCTCGGCACTGGGACCATCATTCGCTCGCAATGGCAGCCACATTGTTGCTTTGTTGCCCATCAACAGCTCAGGTAATTGTGTGGCATTTTTCAGTGTTGTTAGGTTGACTGGTTGCTCTCGCTTAAATGCCTGAAAGCTGCCGGGCCTGTATTCGATCGCTGATGTGCCATTGGTTTGTCACTGTTAGAACTTTTCATTTATATACATGTGTACATACACATGGCATGACATACAATGGAAATGCTCATTGATTTTTGTGTCCAGTAGTGCTGCAGTGGTGCTGTGGCATGTGCAGCAGGTAAATTAATGTGGACTTATGTGGCTAACAGACTTGCACTTAGTTGGCAAGTGTATGTAAAATTCTGATCTCGCATGCCGACACACTAAGTGGCATACACAGGAACAAGCACTTAGAGAAAACTGCGGGGACGTATACAAATTCTAATTCGTGAAGAGGCAGCTGAGTGAAATTGCCCCTTTTTATTATCAAATTGAAGCGTTAACTTCCAAAGGGACTATTATTAAATAGATTTTGCACCAACTTTTTTGCGAAATGGGTTCTGTTTTTAAAGCTAACCAAGAAGAACGTTCAAACGTATACACCATGGAGAGGAGATCATTTTTCGTCCTTGGCACTATTAATGTTAAGCTTACCTTCGTACTTTTACATTTATAAATACTTATATCGTTTGGCCAATTTACTGGATCGTCCATCTTACATCATCAACCCTTGATATTAATATTCAATTAATTTATTGCCATCACAACATTAACTCAACAATGTAATTGCATTTTACGACTGATGAAAATTTACATTGAATTTTTGTATTGTTTTCATGTGTGACTTTTTCATAATTACTATGTATGTATGTGTGACTGCATATTTCGGCCCAGACCATTTATAGCGAATTATTCGCATGAATGCTCTTTTGTAATTTAAATGCTGGTATGCATTTCAAAGAGATTCATTAACATAATTAAGGACCATTTATTGAGTTATTGAATAAATACATATTACAATGTAAGCAAGAGTGTGCGCGACAATTTAAATGGTAATCTTTTAATAAATGTACAATTACATTTTCTGGCAGGAAGTTCTATACAATCAGACCATGTACCAGATAAATTAAATTGCATGGAAGAAGGACATTCAGTGGTTTGATATTGTCTGCAAAAGGGCATTTATATTAAAAAATAATTATTTATTCTTGTGATTTCATATCAGATAAGTATTAAAGTTCAACGTTGCGGCGTGGAGCATACGCTATGAGAGTATTTAAAGATATAGCTGGGGCATTCAGTAATGTCATGAAGCAAGTTTTAGTAAATGAAATAAGAGTGCACTCCGCTCTGTAGAATTGAATAGGATCACTGGGCTGTAGGACAATTTCGTCGCGATTAGGTTTGAAAGAGGTCACGCGGAACCTGCATAAAGGTATAGAATAAGTACAAACTTCTAATGAAATTACAAAGAGAAGCAGCTATGCTAACAGCGTATGTGAATAACCTTTCAGTCATCATCACCGGCAAATATCTGATTGACGTATGGCTGATACCATTATACTAAAAAGAAGTTATATTTAATGACATTCGTTGTTGTTGTCAGCCATTTTACTTCTAATAAAATTATGGAATTAAAAAAAATTCATGCTACCAGATTCACTAACAATATTGTTTTTTCTTTTTTGGTAATGTCTTGTAAACAAGAAACAATTCCAATTTTTCTGTTTGTTACAGCTTTAAATTTTAGGTTTATATTTTATGAAATTTGATTTTAAGTAGAGGAAACTTGTCAGGGTTTGATTCATTGGACTGTTGTTATTTTTGATATGTGTGCAGCGTAAATTTTTAAAAGTTTCATGAATAAACCGTTTGTTTGTTTTGAATCTCTTTGCTTACGTTTTTTAATTTTCAAAATACAAACGTTTGCCGTCGGCATGTAAACTCACCCGCTAAACCAGCTTTATTATTTTTCGGTGGGGGTTTACGTTCAAAACGCATAATAACAGGGAAAACCTCATTTGGTATCCCTGCGTCTGTAAGAGTTCTTATAGGAAGAAATCAACATCAAGTCGCACGCCAACAAATCGGAGGAGAAACTCGGCCAAACACTAACATATTGTGTAAGCGCCAGTCTATTATTATTATTATTCATTTTCAGGATAAAAATTTATGAAAGCTTTGAAAGTTAAAGTTCTTTTGAAAAATAACTGAAACTTTGATTATAATTGCGAATTTAAGAGCTGTGCAGTGCTGTCAATGAAATTAAAATTAATTCCGTCCTTAGAGAAGGGGCAGCACAGAAATCTAATTGCAGGGAGAAGTTATAAGTTTACGACAAATAGAGTTTCGCACCTACGAAGAAGCTTACAATTAGAACAAAGTATTTTTTGAAACGTGATTGGGGTATGTGCAAAAGGAGGAAACTTTGACCTGCTCCTAAAATAAAATTCAGATGTAAATATTCAAAATGTCGATACGTGTGTATTGTTTTTTGACCCCCCCTACCAGAATATGTTGTGAGAACTTTGTTATTTTTTTTCGTGTTGTACAGTGTTACTAACATAGACTTACGAATTCAGAAAGCAAAACATATTCCCTTTACTTTTGCGAAGGGTATCCATACCCTAAATTCATTAATGCAGAAGGCCCATAAAGTCTAAAAAAAAAATTTTTAAATATAATTGTTAACAAAAAACCAACAACCACATGACCAAGTAAATAGCAGCGGAATAGCTGCGCTTAATTGTAGTTGGCTTAACATATGAAAACGTGGAAAAGCAACAACAAGTTACATGGCGAACTTAGCGCAGTGGGTAGCCCACTGGCTTTGAAAACTGTGGCCGTCGGTTCGAGCTCCAGTAAAGGAGTCTGATGATTTCCGAAATAGCAGCTATAATTACTACCAAAATGTAAATTGTTGTTTTTTCCACAACATCCTTACTAATATTATAAATGCGAAAGTGACTTTGTTTATTTGTTACGCTTTCACGCTGTAACTACTCAACCGAAAATCACAAAATTTGCACACTGTTGTCATTTTGTCCAACTTAAAAAATAGGATAACATTTATCTCGATTAGACAAAAGGGCGTGGCACCTCCCATATGAACGGAATTTTTCATACAGCATATCTCTGGAAGTATTTGTGCTAGAGTATTGGTGAGAAGATTAGTATGGTGATATGAAATTTATAGCCAGCTATAATTTTGGATCCATAAGCCGCATCTTAGTTAAATTTTTTACATGGGAAATACTTAATTTGATGCATGTTATAGACTATGTGGTGTTACATATAGACAATAAGGAGACACACCGCTAATAGACGCGAGGTTTATATCCTATCAAATTTTAACTAATTAATATAAATGCGACAGCGAGTTTGTTTGTTTCTTACGCTTACGCTTAAGCCCTAGTTACTCAACCGATCATAATAAGCTTTCCTAAACACGTTATCTGGGTCTTAGGGTACCTTTAATTCAGAAAAAACTACTCTTTATAAGTTACTAGTACAAAATAATCCCTATGTGTGAATAATATAGCACACAAAATTTTGAAATAGGAATTGCCAATTTGACATCACAAGAGTACCAAAAAAAGTTTAAAAGAATTAAAATTGTTAAATTATTGCTTTATTGTTTTTGAAATGTCCCCGGGCAACGCCGGGTATTGCAGCTAGTTTTTCATATAAAACGGCCTCAAGCTCAATAAATTGTTAAATATAAATATTTTTATTTTCATTTGCAAAAATACGAAATCAATTTAAAGTAAAGTGATAAAAAATGTTTCACAGGACGAGAATTGGTACCCTGGTTAACCAGAAGCCACCCAAACAATATGGCCGACACATACTTACAACCTCGACCCGTTCCATTTAAAATACCCATAAATCTAGACCTGGTTATAGTGATAAATTTTGCAATTATTTTGTTCTAAAAACTTCCGCTTTTATCCGTATTTATTAAGATAAAAATAATATATTTGTAACTTATATATTTTGCTGAATATTTTTACAAGCGTTTTCTACACGTTTAAGTTTACTTTCACAATGCATACATATATTAGGGAATAATTCCAACGGAATTATAAAATATATTTCATTTAAGATTTCTGCTAGAATATTTCCGGAAAATATTAAGATTTACGTGAGCTGGAGCCATTTAGAAATAGCTTAAAAAACCGCATTATTTTGATTCCGTTAACAAGATTTTTAAAAATGTGTATGCAGGCTCTTTAAGCTTAAACTCTTCTATCACTTGAGGTGATTTTTTGAAAAAAAAAAAAAACAATTTTTTATGGAGCCTAATGTACATACAGTATCTCAAAGAAATGTCCACGTGTTGATTTTATTTTAATATTCACAATCTTTTTCAATTTAAAATTTGTTTGATTTTTGTTTATAAAAACATTGTTCATGCTTTAACCAAAACCGCATAAATCTAGTATGCAAGTTTCAACCGGCTTAAAAAGCGCGTTGATGCATGCTTTTTTTTTGCTGTCGGATTTTTCCACTTTTCTATGTAACGAGTGAATTTTATAAAAACTGGCGTTGGTGTCGTGCAAAAATTCGTCAGCAAAAAAAAAATATTAAAAATCAACGCGATTTTTTTGCTCGTTTAAAACTTGCACTTTATTAGACTAAGATTTCATGGGCTATAAAACTGCATACTTACTCAAATTCGAAATTTCGACAAAAGTTTGACTAATTTTTCTAAATTCTATATAAAGTTTGAAACTTTGATTTATGCGGTTTTGGTTAAAGAATGAACTATGTTTTAAAAAATATAATACAAAAATTTCAAAAACATTTCAGCTTAAAAAAATTGTGAATATTAAAATAAAATCAGCACGTGGACATTTGTTTGAGTTACTGTATATAGTTTCTGAGGAAAATGTCTCTGACTTTGAAAGTAAATGTGAAATGCGTCCAATGTATCAACTAGATGGTTTAAGTATTCCTCACACATATATGATTTTATTGTTTTTCTGGCCATTGTCTTCAGATTGTGAGCTTTTAAATT